>MZNV01001864.1:0-50363 GCA_002081555.1 Protostelium mycophagum | reverse complement strand
TAACACTCAATGAAAAAATATATTTTATATTTATTTCTCTTTCTGTTGTGCCTCAAGATCCGCGATCATCTTGAGCGCATTCTGTTGTTTTTCAAGCATGGGCTGCAAGAGGGTGATCTGGGTTGTTGATGGGCCAATTGAGGGGCCAATCTTGAAGATGCTTTGTGGTGAGTTGAATCATAACTGACAGAGCAAGCTCTTGTAGCTCAGGTGCCATTGACCACTTTTGCTCTGAGGCACGCCACATCTTGAGAAAGGCATTGACGACCTTGACCACAGCTCAATTTCCCACCAGTTGGTTGTAACATGATGTTGGCTTGACTGTCCTAAATCATCAGATAAAATAAACAACATGCACAATCTTTCTCATTGTAGTGTAATGTTGATTTTTGCTTTGTCCTCAACACCAAGCAGGCTTGTGCGCTAGAGGACAGTTGGACCGCTTTTTCAAGGCAATTTTTCCGAGATCTTCCGGCGTATTTGAAAATCACTCAATTAGTCCAAGAAACTCCCAGAAGTGACAGTTGTAGACTTAGAGGATGTGACCTCTGGTTTGGGATTCAACAACTCAAGATGATTGGCATCCCCACAGATATGATGGATTAATTTCATCTGTTTTTTTGTGCCATAGAGCACCCAGCTAGATTCCTACATCAAAATAACAGTCGACATCCATACTAGTCCACCATGTTGACAAAGATATTTCTGCCCACCATCCATCACACCAAACAATGAAGACAGTCCTTCTCCTCCTTGCTTCTGTGCTCTCAGTCAGCGCTGTCTTTAGACTTGAGTCCTTTTCCTTTGGATGCAACGGTGAACCAGTCATCACTGCCTACAGCGGCTATGGAGTCTGCATGTTTGTTGATGCTCAACAAGAGTCATCTATCAGAGCAACAAACACCTCTGTGACTTTATACAAGTCTTCTGACTGTACCAGCATGAGCCACACTCTAGATAGAAGTTTCTTCTGATGGAAAATGCATGTTTGGCATGAGCCACACCGTATGGATGGACAAAATGGCCTGGACAAACACCAAAGCTACAGACAGTATAACTCTCATTTACGACGCACACGAGACCAAGTGCCCCGGACAGACCGGTATCTGCTCAGGTGATCATCGTCTATAAGTCAATCATGTAGATCTGACAAGTGGTAGGTAAACCCATTGGCGCCACCATTCAACCCCATTTGTGTCACCATGTGGATTGTAGCATTGATCAGCAGAGCGGGCTGAATGCCTATATGACATGCGGAAATGATCATCTTCCCCCTGTGGCTGACGTCACTTCTGCCACCTCAAAGAGATCTGACATGCCCACCATCAAGATCCCGTCTGTACCTGTCAGGTTCTTCTGATCAAGATAAGAGACATAATAATAGATCTGCTGTGTATCGTGGTTTGTGGAAACTGCTTATTTAACACGAGAGGAACATTAATTAACGGGCCCGAATTTTTGTCAGGATATTGATATTAGTTTAACGGGCAAATTTCATCGAAATTTCGAAGAAAAGACCAACTATTGGTGGATGTTATTCAGTAACAATTATGGGATCAATTCTTGGCCAAGGAGATCTTCTCGGACCACAACTCCTTGTCACTTCCGTCGAGAGACCAGCTGAGGAGGTCTTTAGTCTGCTGGGTATCCCAAACACAGTCAAAGAACCACAGGATCTTGCACTTCTTCCTATATATAGTCAGATGAGTTTAGGGTCCAAGTGTATCTAGTGTTTGCAGCTTCTGCAAATGAAAAGAGTGCCAAAAACGCTCGAGATATATAGAGTTATAACAGCCAAGTGTATATCATGCATGTTTGCGGCTTCTGCCGCAAATGAAGAATTCAGAAAAAACACTAAAAATGTATAGAGTTATAACAGCCAAGTGGATGTCATGTTTGCGGCTTGTGTCGCAAATGAAAAAGTGCACCAAAAATACTGCAGAAGTGTAGAGTACTTTTGTACAACAAAGATTATGATCTGAGCATTGAAATAATATTTTTGTCATCACAATGCAAGAACTTACCATTGTGCGTAAGTCTCAAGTTTGATGGACATGGGCTCGTTGCGCTGTACAACCTGTCTGGGTCAGAAATCTCACCGAAATCTCCGTGAAAACTCACGTCAATACCGGCAGAACAGAGAGATCCATGAACATATGCCTCTGGTATAATCGCAGAATTCAGTTCTCCGCTCAAGTCAACTCCCGCCTTCAATACCAAGAGGTTGATCTGATCCAATCAACGAAATTCCCCCGAAATTTCGTCGAAATCTCACCTCAGCAGACCCGGTGACCACAAGAGATGCCTTGGGTGTCAGACTGACACTCAATGACATGTCCGATGTGCAAGCCTTTAGCTCAGCACTGAGGTCCACTACAAGGCTGGAACTGGCGGCAAAAGACATGGGGATAATCGAAACCCACAATGTGTAAGACACTGAAAACCCGGGGGCGGTGTGGTAAAGAGGATACTCGTCGTCAGGACAGTAAGAGGTGACAGGAAAATCTATGCTTTTGAGGACCTTACCCCACACCTGGAGTCGTTAAGAAGGTGGTGATCTACAACGAGATGGTTGGAGCTTCATTGATTTTATTTTAAAACCCCAAAAAATCTATGTGTCACGAATTTTCGTGACGATCTACAACGATGAGTCACCTTGATGAATGCGGTATCTGCCAGATCTACTCCGTTAGCTTGACCGTAGACAGCATCAATGTCTATCGCATTCTGGGTCTTAGAGAACAAGTGCAAGTCGACGCGTGCAGAGGCTTCGGCCTTCCAGTTGAAATTTTTATTCTGGCAGTTAAAGTTTGTTCCTAAAAATACATCCGCTGTACAAATCAGCCCTGATCGTTGTAGATGGACATGTCGTTCATTCACAGAATCTATTTTTAGAGGATCGATAATCGTCGGAACCTCGTTGTAAACATGTTGCTCCTACGGTAACGTACGGTTGCTAAATTTGAATTTTTGCTTCATCATTTGTGACATGAAGTTGAGATTTAAATTTGGGGCTTTGCCGCCAAAAATGTTTGTACACTAAAAATAACGGTAAAGCCGCCCAAAATACATTTTGAACGGTAAGTCACGTGACTTACCGTGAAACTGTGCGCCAACGGATTTTCCTCCCAGGGAATAATCGACCTGCTTGCTCTTGTTCAGAGGGAAGTCTGATTCAGAAAAGAAGGTGTTCTGAATCGTTCAGAAAAAGAGTGTGAATTACAACGAGCCCACTCTGTTCATCAATGCGGAGAGTGCGCTCTGTACTCTGTTGTGGGGGTGGTTCTTGTACATATTGTGGATGCTGATGACGTCATCACGGCCGAATAATTTTTGTCCGGCATTGTAGATGGCGTGAAGGCAGATCTCCACTCGTCTTTCGTCTGCGATATCTCAATTTATGATCGTCTACAATTGTACAAAAAAAAACAAGATTCTATTTTTAGAACGATATTACGTGATTCACGGCTTTACCGCCATAAATGAATGCAGATCTTTGCGACATTGCGCAGCTATTGCGTTGCCCCAGGCAATGCACCATTTGGGTAGCTTTTGTTGGTGATCTTGCCACACATCACCGATCAACTTGTTAACAAAGACGCGCTCTTCATTGTCCATCATTGACCATGATGTGATTGATCACCTTCACGATGAGCGGTGATCTCATTCATCAAAATTTCCTTCGCGACTTGAGAGTTGCATCTTGACGCAGAGCTTCCCATAGCCAATAAGACTGACTCGCGCTTGTCGACCATGACGTCATCACGAGATATCATCTTGGTCAAAAATGACGTCATCGCCCCCCCGGTGTGTTTGGAATTGTGGACAGCAAGTAATGCCTGTTGTGAGATCTTTTGGGTGGATTTCAAACCGAATTCCACCAACAAATTCTCGGAAATTTCGTGATCCACTCCCGCCAAAATGTAAAAAAGGCGGGAAGCGACCATCTCGGAGTTTTGTGACTCCGGAAGGCGTTGTAGATGGGGTCTCAGAAGGCTGAGGGAGGCGGGAGAAGCGTTAAGCTTGCGGACAAGTGTCTCCATCTGCTTGACAACCTTCACCTCCTGAAATCCTCAGAATTTTCCCCGAAATTTCCGAGAAAAATACGGGAAAACTCACGGAATCGTGTTTGTTGTACAACCACTCGAGGTCATCGTGGACGGGTGCCTTGTCTACAATGAGACTTAATCTCTTAGAGTGTTCAAAGAGCGTCCCAGCTTCGATCTGAAATTTTCAATCGTGATTTATTTTTTTATATCTTGGAGCTGTACTGCGGCTCCGCCGCAGTGTCTTAAACACCACAGCAGCTCCATGCTTTCCGCGCGTATTCAGACGTTCAGAAAAAAAGATCCGTCAAACTGACCTCCTCGGCTTGGAAGGAGAGGGTGTCCATGGAGGGGGCGGAGCGTACACTAGGGGGGGACATGAGGGTCAGGGAGAGTCTGCCTGATGACGTCATGTACAAGTCGACAGCGGCGGGGGTTGCCCTCTTATTCGTTTCTTCACGGACAATTCCTAAAAATAGATTAGTTTCAATCCGATGAGAATTCCAAGAAAATTACAAGTAGAAGCAAAGAAAATTCCAAGAAAATTCACCTGGTTGCTCGTTGATGTCTACCAGTGTGGCCGATTGTTCTACAACGCTACTCACAATGAAACCTTGCACGTGGACCTTGGTGGTTGTCATGGCAATCATCTTAATGTTGTGTGGCTTTAGGTTTACGTCGGCGAATTTTGTAAACATAGCTTGGTCGAAGGTCTTGTACAAATTGAGGTGTACAGATTTTCCAGTCTGGCGGGGGCTCGTTGTAGACGAGACAATGGATGACGTGTGCAGTCCGACGACGTCAGAGTCGGAGACGGCGTGAGTTCCCGAGGGAAGGATGTGGGAATGGAGAGCGTTGATGGCTCCAAGTTTGACCTGTCAGATGTCAGTTACGTAAAGATAATCGCAGAAATCGCGTGAAAATGCGAATTTCGCATTTTAATGATCGAATGAACACCTGCTTGTAGTAATCATCATCATCTTTTCTGAAGACGACACGGACGATCTGTCCATCTGCTTTCTGCCAGAATTGGCAAGATTTACCCAGGTTCTTATCAAACTTTTTGGTCACCTGCGAATGTAAATCCAAAGGAGAATGATGAAATGTGAAGTAAAGACTCACTTTGGTTGGGAGCGAGTCGTCAGAGATCTCGGCATCATACACGTTCATTGTGAATTGGAATTGATTGTCCTCCTAACTTGGGTCATCCGAAACTTCGGAACTCTTGAAATGAAAGACTCACAATCCCATCACAGTGAATGACCATTCTAGCTCTGATGGCGGAAGAGGCACCCTCGGTCTTGGTGTGATCTCCATCTCCAACACCTCTGGCATCCAAAGTACCATTAATAAGGTAAGATAGCTCCTGTCCTTTCTATATCGGATTAGCCATGATCGTGATCATGTGTGGGTATGATCACCTGAAATGACAGTTGAGGAATCTCCGCAGAGGCAGAAGCCAACAACAGCAGAAGGCAAGCTGTTGTCCACTTCATCATCTTTCTGGTCTGCCAAAGGCGACGCTCCTTCCGAGGGTCGCAGATTTCAGAAATACAAATGCGGAATTCGCTGAAGAAAATTCTGGTCGCAGTAATATTCGCTGAAAAGTGTCACGTCAACTTACCGTGCGTGCCACGTTAAGGAAGTACAAGTGACTTCTACAATCCTACTTCATTTATATTAATATTTAAATTATTGAAATGGAGATTTGGCGGGAAAATAAAACCAAAGAGTTTGAATTTTATTTTCAAAAGAAAATTCTTGGTGGAGGGAGCTCAGGTATAGAGAGGTTCAACAGCTCCGGCAGCTCCTTCTTAGCTTGTCTATAACTCTTCGACTTGTCCTTCTTTCCTGGCGCAACCTGCTGTGGAATGTGAGTGATGAGATCTTAAGATGGCGAATCACCTCATCTTCCGTCTCTCCATTCACGCGATTGTCATCTTGCCACGTGCCTTTAATGTTGAGACGTTCATCTGCCGAGACGAAGGCACCTGACCCGTTTCGCTGTCTATTTTTAGTTTTTTTTCTTTAAAATCCAATTTTGAAAATAATTTTTTTCTAAAATATTAAATTTAGAAAAAAATTAAATAAAAAAAGATTAAAATAAAATAATAACCTTGTCTTCTTTCCAATTTCCCATGTAAGTTCCGAAGCTGTCAATAAAAGTGCCTTTCCCGTCCCTCTGATCGTTCAGCCAGTTCCCTGCTCACGTAAGTCGATTCTGTCTACAACGATTTCACCTCGATATTACCTTCATATTTCCACTCCACAGTATCGGCACCCTCCTTGTCCACGTATTTTCTCACACATGTTCCGAAGTTATGGCGCTACTTTTCTCAGAAAATTCTTCTGGCTCGTTGTAGATCCTCAAACAAACTCACCCTTCCGCTCTTGTACTCTCCTTCGTAACGGAGAGCCCAGGGTTCGTTGTCGTTGTCGCTCTGCTGTGGGCGGCAAGATTTCTTCAAGATGTATAACCCTTTGCCTTCCTTCTTGTCATTCATCCAGCCACCTCTGTAGCTCGACTCGATAGAGATGTATCTGCCCTCTCCGTGGCGCTGCGAAATGTCAGCGAAATTCCACCTCGATTTTTCGCAGATGCGCTGGCAGAATCGCAGATGCGGGAGCATTCGTGTGGCTCACCAGATCGGCCTTCCATTCACCCTCGTATACGTCACCATTCTGCCACGTCATCTTACCGTGACCATCACGTTTATCATGAAGCCAGAAACCCTCGTAATAACCACGCATCGTTGTGAATTCTCCGTGTCCGGATCTGCAAACTTTAAGAACTGAAATTTCGTCGATTTATCCGAAGAATTTGAAATTTCGATGAAATTTCACCTCTTTCCGTTCTCCCATTTCCCCTTGTATTTATCTCCATTACCAGAAATTAATATACCGTCACCATGGTATTTATCATTCTTGAACCTTCCGTTATAGCTGTGTCCTCCTAGTTGTAGATCAGAATAGATTACGTAAAATTGTACAAGAATGTTGGGGAATTGGTGAAATTTCACGGAAATTTACCTTTCCAAGTGATGACACCTTTTCTTTTTTTTCCATTCTTCCATTTTCCGACGAATTCCACATTTGGTTGGATTAATGTCCCCTCTCCATCTACAACCAGTCAATATATATTTATAGTCAATATATTATTCCATTTGGTCTGCAGCAAACTACAGAAAAACGAATTTTCGTGGATATTTCCAAAGATTTTCCGAATATTCATAGAAATTTCCGGGAAACTTACGTGGTTCTCCGGCTAGCCATTGTCCTTTGTAGACGGTATGATTGGAGTATCTCATCACTCCTTCTCCTTCCATCAATCCGTTGGAAAATTGTCCCTCGTAAACCTGCAGAATTTAAAATTTGAATCTCAAAAAGCGCGCGTGAATTTTTCAAAATGAAAAATCTCGTTGTAGATGACCTTATCGGAGAAATAGGTATATTTCCCGGTTCCATGAATCTTCCCATATTCCCAGGTACCTTGGTAATGATCACCAGAGTTGAAGCGGTAAGACAGTGTCCTCTCCCCCTTCAGTGCCAGATTGTCTGAAATTTCTTAGAAATTTCCCGGAAAAGTATGAGTAAACAGACACAAGCACAGTACAAAACGACCACATAAATTGCAGCAGAGCTGCGGATGTACCGTACCATATATTTGTATCACGTCTAAAGGTACGGAAACCATACAGTGCGACAGAGTCGCACAACACCCAAACATTTACTGCAAAAGTCAATGCACGGCAGAGCAGCAGCAGGGTCACCCTCTTAAGACATTTTTACAATCACAAACTGCAACAAAGCTGCTGCAGAAATCCACTGCAGAGCAAAATTAATTTCAAAGTGCCACAATAGCCTCCTATCTGGCCCACGAAACATTCTCCGTGAAATTTCCACGAAATTCCCGCGAAATCTCCACGAAATTCCCGCGAAGTCTCCATGACATTATCACGAAATCTCCATGAAATCTCTGCACCTTTACAATTGGCGTTCACTCTCTCTGCCAGCATGTCTATGACTTGTTTCTTATGGGCAGTCTCTCTACTCTGGACCATAAACGTCTCCTCGGGTGTAATGATTTGAAATACGTGTTCGTTGAGGTAAATCTTGTCGCCGGTTTCCCGGAGCCAGATGGAGTTGAAAGGAATTACCTGTGAAATTTCGGTGAAATGTCAAGGAAATTTCATCGGGAATTGAGATTTTATGATTCGGTTTATTTAAAATATAATTAAAAATATTGTTCTTGCAATTTGTTAAAATGCCAAAAAAATTCACCTTCTCCAGCTTACGGTCGTTGTAGGATGACCCCGATGCTATAAATAGCGTATCCGTAAATACAACCAGCCACATTTGTACCGGCTTCAATATTGTACCCGCACTCTGGGGGACAATGTGGAGTCCCGGGGTTGTGTTTGGCAGAAAATGCAAAGAATCTTCTGCCATGAATTTTCTGGTGACTAGCATGTGTGCCTGTAAAAATGTAAAAGATTTATTTTATTAATTTTAAATTTTTCTAATTGTAAAGTTTGTCAAATATCAAATGGAAAATTTTCTAAAATAATTTAAAATTCATTCGCGCGCGGCAGAGTCGCAGAATAAAGGTAATTGGGTAGCCAAAACACAGTTTGAACAACAGTCTGCAGCAGCCAAGCCATTTCATTTGAATACTACACAGTTGTTTTCGGATTTTAAACAAATTCAAATCTCGAAATAAATCTCACGATCTACAACGAGGCACTCACCATAATTCCAGAAATAGAATCAATGACTTTGTTGTACTGCCTGGAGTTGTCCGAATGTTTAATAGAGGTGTTCATGCTGTCTGTTATGTCTTTGATCTTTGAATATGCGTTTGTCAGGTTGTTGAAATCCGGATGGTCGTTGGGAGTTTTTCCCAAGAGCTCTTTAAGAAGGAGGGCGTAACGTGGAATTCTACGAAATTTCAGTGAGTTTTCAGCGAGAATTTGACGAAACTTCGATGATTTTTCGGGATGAAATCATCATAAATTTATTAAAACGGGAGTATACATATCCATGTCATGATCTAAATATAGGCTCGGAAATTTCGTGGAAATTACCTTTGTACGGGGGTGATAAGTAAGGATTGTAGATCGGGTCCCAGTCCATTGGGTGTCTTCGCCAGTTGTGTCTGTTTTATTTCAATGAAACATTCCTCTTATGGTGCAAATTGTTTTGCTGCAATGAACAACATATCACGGTTCCATACGTGATTCTTCACGGTAACTACCGTTCTTTTTAAGAGGACCAGATTTTATCTGGTGTTTTGTCATACTTGCTGACTTTTACAGAAAAATAATTTCGATGCGGCAGAGCCTTGGACATTCTTTGCATCGGAGAACTGCAAGTCGAGGTAAAGTCAGCGGTGGCGTCCTTACAAACTCGTGTTTATAAGTGGTAACTGTCATCAAAGCCGTCAACGCGGTCTTCCAAAGGTCTCGCAAGAGACTTGTAGACGCAATTGAATGACACGATGATGTAGGTGTCACAAGAACATGTTGTGCATATAATTAATAAAAGCGTGGGCACCTGGCAGAAGCTGTGGAAGTCTGGTCTTTTCAGGTATTCCACATAGTTTTCGATTGCCACATCGTAGTTGTTACAGTATTGATTGTAGGCTCTGAAGAATGGAATCTACAACGGTCAAACTCCGAAACTCCGAGATCGATCTCTGTGTTTTTCAAATATTCTGATCACTTTGAATTTGGCGGGAAAATTCGGATAAAATATTCCTCGAAATTTCTCACAAACTTCAAAAAGATATCTCCGAGAAGTTGCTTCTGGTTCCATATCTTCATCCTAGACTCCAATTCTTGGAAAAGTTTCAGTGAAAAGTTACGTATGACCACGATGTTGGAGAATAAAAGCCTCTTCTCGTCATCAGTGATGATCGTGTGCTCTTTATTGATCGTGTTGAGATAGTCCTGGAAATTTCAGTGAAATTTCGTAGAATCCAGTGAAAATCGGTGTGGAAGTGTTCTGGTGAGAAAATATTTTTACAAATTTTGAATTCGATATTTTGGCGCCAAAAAAATCATCGAAAACTTACAAAGACGAGCATGTCCAGGTTCTTCAGATATGCGATCTCAGAAGTGTAGATCTCTCTAGCGGCCCAATCTCTTGGTCCACTGTCGGCTGGTGCTGGCACAACAGATTCGGCAGAAAAAGAAAGTCTGACAGGTGTCAATCGAAATTTCGCTCGATTTTCTCCCAAATCTCTTCGCTATTTACTCGTGGGATTTTACTGTTTTCCACTGGCGGGAAATTTCAAGAAAATTTCAGGAAGATTCTTCACCTCCTTCCACTGTCGGGGGATGTGGGGGATGTTGGGGGCGACACCATAATCGTTGTAGATGAAGTCGGGGAGGCCGGTGCAGAAGGGAAAATAGATGCAGAATTTCCAGAATAACTTTCAGACTTTGTGATCGCGTCTGGTGAGAAGGACAGTACACCTGTCAGAAATTCAGAAAAAAAAATTCCGAAACAAGGAGAAAATAAAATTCGCGAATTCTCCCCGAAATTTCCTCGAATTACAAACGAAATGTCCTCGAGTTACAATCGAAATTTCCCCGAATCACAAACGAAATTTCCCCGAATCACAATCGAAATTTCCCCGAAATTTCACCTGATGCTGACGATGGCGACTTCCTTCCAATCGTGTGGTGCTTCTTCTGAGCCTCTTCTTGCACCGCCTTCTTCATGCTGCTGCTTTTCTTCAAAGTCCCAAAGGAAAATAATTTTTTTTTCTTTTTTTCGTCTTTTTCTTCGATTTTTTCGTCCTTTTTCTTGCGGGTTTCGGGTGAAGAAAGTCCGATGGAAGTCCCGCTGGATCTATTTCAGTCATTTTTGGATCTACAACCCGCCAGAAGAATTTTTAGTGGAATTCCTGGACACGGGAAATTTCTGGGAAAAATACGAGGGTGAATGTGTCATTTTTTATATTTTCGAGAAAAAAATCGGGAAATTGGATCTATAATCCGAAATTTCCGTGAAATTTCACCTGGGGGAGGAGTTCAGAGACATGTTGCCAGAGTGACGCTGTCCGCTTGGTGAACGAATGATGGAGGCTTCATTATTGTGTACAGGTGACAGGTGCGGGTGCAAATCCCCTTCAGTTTGAGACCTGGTTCGTCTCACCTGTCAAAAGTTAGCAGGTAGGGGGTGGGTTTTATTGGAATGGGAAAATCATGAAGAGATCTCGGTACGCAGAAGAGAATTGGGTGTATTTTGTGTTTTGTTTTAAAAAAATATAATATGCACAAAGAGTATTTGTTTGCATGGTTTTTGCCGCAATCTACAACGGCGGGCGTTCTATTTATAGCTCCAAATTGAAATCCCGCGACCAAAATTCATTTAAAGTTCTCACTATTTTGTCCTCTATAGGGACTGCAAGTCTTGGGGTCTCCATCGTGGCTACTGATGACGTGTCATCAACCTCTGAAGCTTCTATAGAATTCTTAGAAAATCTGCTGAAATTTCATGAATCTTACCCTCGGATTGGTCGTCTACAGGAATTTCTGGAGGAAAATCAGTGAAATTTCATAACGTGCCATCTTTCCCGCCAAAACTTGAGATTCAAATTTCTTACCGACTCTTCGTGGTACAATAGGGGTGATCTGCCTAGAGTGGTTCTGGAGCCCTTCTACAATTTCCAGAAAGACTCCTTTATTATTTGATCTTAAATCTGTTCTATTTTTAGAATATACGGGAAGATCATCTCGCGTGTGGCTCTGCCGAAGAGGAGTTGAGCACCACTGGTGTTGAAAAGTTTAGAGGATGCAGTCGTGAGTTCTGCTTTGAAGGTCCTAAAAGGTCCTCTTTGCTACAAAGACATCGTCTCACCTTCAGGTTGGATCTGCTCTTTGATAATGTCATTCTCGACCATGTACTTGATGGCTGATCTCGTCTTTGCCTGCGATCTCATTAGCTCTATAGATTAAGATGGATCATTAATTTGGAGATCAGATCATCAATTCCTTCAATCCAGAGTTTGGTTTGAAGATTTTTGGATCATTGGTCGACTGTTATTTTGTCTTAAATAGAACCATAAAGAGTCCGTAATGCCTGAGGGAAGATACAGATGGTCCTCTGTCAAATGTGCACAGGATAAAAGATATAAAACAATTCCCGGGTAAAATCACCTCTTCGCCAAAGTCTTGATCTATGTCGATGGTTTCAATCTTTTGGCCGGTGCTGGCCTCGATGACTCTATGTAATGTATTCCAATTAAACTCGACATCTCCATTTTTAGCAGGTGATTTACTGGCTTCGGATTGTTGCAACGTCTTTTCGATCCATTCTTTTGCCGCGCGTAACTATAAAATGGAAATCAGTGCCAGTCGAGATCACATGAAGTCATCACCCGCTCCTCTTCATTTTGAGGATGGTCACTCATATTGTCAATCAGCCGTTTGGAGGGCAGGAAATTTGCTGCGGATTCTGAAAACGGCTCGTTGTAAAACCTGGTGAAATCCAGGAACAGTCTTTCCAACAAAAAAATACCTTCTGTTCCACAGCATCCCTCTTAAGAGGAGCGTCATCTTGACACTGGAAGCACAGTCCCACAATCTCATCCACACTTCTTCATGCATGGTCCTTCTAACGTCGCCCAGCGTACAAAGATTTTTTGGTCTTGTGTTCCTCAACAAAACAAGTGTAATAGTTGAAGTGAGCTGCCGCCTCAGCTGAAGACCCGCATAGGTGCCGACATTTGAAAACATGTCTTCAAATAAGGAGGGAGATTCCCAGGGGGTTGGACTGTACATGTTAAAGCTATTGGATAGGTTTTAAGTATTTAAAAATACGAGAATTGACATCGGGTCAACGGCTGAAACAAAATCCAAAATCTTCATGAGCGCACCCTCTGAGAGTATAGAGTGGATCACAGCCATAATAGATGTCATATATCCCTCCAACAATCCGATCAACCATCGTAATCTCACACCACCCCATCTATCACTGCTCCCAAGACCAATCCCGTATCGACTAAAGCTCTCAAGTCACAAGCCACCACTTGGATTACCTTCTTTCGTTTGCATGCAGATGCCAGATGGAGACGTTGCAATTCCTGACGATTGCCTCCAATGCATTTTTACCTCTTTGGAAGCAACAGATATATTCAGTGCGAGATTAGTGAGCAGACGTTGGAATGACGTGGCAAGCCGTGATGCCATCTGGGAGGGTCTGTATAAGGAGAGATTTGGTGTGTTGAAGAAGAGAGTGGGGAGACATGCAAAGACAGAAGTTCAACAATCAATCAATCATCTCGTTAAAAAAGAAGAGGTCGAATCGAACTGGAAGAGTCTGTATTTTGAGAGAGGTATTTGTTGATGAATGATCATCGTATAGAAACCTTTCATACTGAGACAATGTAGTTTGCATTGGTAAAGAGCAGCTCATGAAGAAGAGGAGAAAATTGAAGCGTGGTAAGTATCTGAATTCTCCCAGATTTTATTTTATTTTCTATTTTACTTCAATGATTCATTTACATCGTTGTAGAGGCGATAAGAAGATCTATCGTTTATTTCATCACTGAATTATTGGCCTCTTTCCCATTCCTTTGTACCTTTTACATAACTAGATTCGCACACAGGATACGTCTGAGGACGGTAAGGTATCTTAATGGAAAACTCACCGAAAATTCTTGAAAAGTTTACTGAAATTTCAGAGATGACCGGTCATGAGAGATTTGAAAAAATAATTTCAAATAATTTCTAATTTTTTCAAATTGTATTTTAAAAATAAAAAATTTCAGGTCTTTATGTGCTTCTGTGCACTGAGCGTATGCATGAGCTTGCGGGTCGCCGCACAAGTAATCTCGCCCACAAATACTCGATCTACAACGAACAGATCTCATTCCAGGAACAGAGATCGTAGAGATCCAATCATCCGAAGTTATTACCCGTGGCCAGCCATCTGGGAGAGCGCGGCACAGGTGAATTTTCGAGGAAATTTCAAAAGATTTGAGTTGAAGCGTTGTAGATGATACTCTTCGGATTATTTGGAACGGCATTTTTCCGCACATCATTTACAATGGTGAAATTCACAAACAAATCACTTATAGCAGTGTATAGGTATTTATTTTAATTTTTCCATTCTTTTTAATATAAAATATTTGATTTATTATTATTTTTACGTGTGATTGCACTGACAAACACAGATACGCATTCAAATTTCTTCACAATAAAATACAATAAAATACAATAAAAACATTAAAGAATTCGCCAGATTGAAAAAAACCCACAGGAAATTAGTTTATTGCACAAATCACGCATATGAAACTCGTCCTGGATGTCCATGTTTGGAATCTAAAGCCTTGAACCCCCTGTTTAATAATCTGTTGTTTTGGAAATGGAGCATTATTCCACAAAGTAAAACATGTCGTTTTGATGGTTCACAATTATTCATTGAAGTGAGGGAACTTGACTTCTCCGCCGTTGTTGTGGGGAGTAACACCCTGATAGTCCAAAAGCCATGATGTCTGGAGTGTCATGTCGTCGTAAAGGTCCTGAGAGATAGGACTGGGCGATGGGAGTTTGACAATCTTTATACATATCGGAGGCTCTCATAAGTTGTGTATATTTTTTCATCATAGACTTGAAGGAAAATGCTTGAATAAATATTGTTCTTTTATTTCGTAATATTGCATCACAGTCCTCGCACCCGTGATAGAACAGTAAGTAATTTTTGCCTGTAAGGTTTGCGGTAACGACCCGGTTATTACCGTAGAAAAATACACCAGATAAAGAAATACAAAGCGAGACAACACGTCATCACAATAGAATTTGTCATTTATTCAAGCAGTGTCGCTGACGGTCATCAACTCGGCCACCAAGTATAATATTTTCTTTTGGACAACGTGGGTGATGTCTTCCCAGGTTAAGAATATGTGGCAACCTAATTTTCTAGATACTGATATTACATATTTCGCATTCTTCGTGTGTCCTTCTTCTGCGGGAAATTCAGAGATTTGAATTTCAAATCGAAAACGGGGGAAAGTTACCGTTATCGGCACGGGATACGAGGTCATAATTGACAGAGCCAGTTCTTATAGAGTCCAATAAATCGATCAAAAATAGACCATCCTTCATCGTGGTGTCACGGAACCCCTTGATAGACCTCGTTTTTCCCGCCTTTTTTGGTTATTCAAATATCAAAAACCGAATATCCCACCGCTTTGACTTTCTGGTTGACCCACTTGACCATGTCAGATTCTGTTATCTCTTTCCCGCCAAATTGCATGCTTTGAAGTTTACGTAAAAAGTGATATTGCATGGCTTGATTCAAGAACGCTGTCATGAATGAGCGAGTTGTAGATGAAGGGTCTCCCACCTAAGGCGAATTTCTTACTCTTGTCGACAAAATCCTTTCCGGCGACCCCAACCAGAGAGAACTGGAGGTTACGTCCTGTCAACATTGAATATTGGACTCTATGTGCTGAGACATACCAAGATCCACAGCATAATTACAGTTCTCAATCTTCTTATAGATGCCCACGGGCTTCATATTGACCTGTAGATGTGAGAGATATCTCAACGAGGGTCTCACCTTCTTCCAATTGACCAGTTCGCCGCCGTGCACCTTGTCCAAAACCTGCAACAACAGAATACCGTCCTCGATTTTGTTGGAAAGATGTGGAATGGCATATCCGAGATCCAAACTGTTGACCCACACGCGGATCGCTGTGACGTTCGGTTTGAAATTTGAATCTGAAAAATGGCGGGAACTCACCCTTCTCTTCTTGTAGCTCTTCGCCTTTGTTCTCCATCAGTTCTAATAACTCTTCAGACTTCTCGAGGGCTGTTGTAGACGAAGAGTTGGCGTATTCGTCTTCAATGTTGGGAAAATGGAGGAATAGGTTCGTGATAAACATTAGATTCTTCTGAGCGTTACCCTGTGAGATTTTAGATTCTCGGTCAAAATATCTTCACAGGGATTACCGTCAAGATGTCTTCCACTGTAATGTATTTACGGACACCTAGTCTCTCAGCGTTGGAAAGCATGATCTGAGCTCTTTTTGTGGGATTCGACTCTGAAAGAGCGTCTAGATTACACTGTGGGGCGATTTGATTCAACACCAGGATGTACTTGGTCACATCCTGTATGTTTCAGTAAAATCTCTGCGAAATTTTGTGGTCAACCTTCACGTCATCGGTGTAGTTTGTGAAGGGTATCTCGTGACCAGCGTTGAAAAGGTGATAGTTCATCCATCTTGACAGTAACTGTTCTGGCGCCAAGTTTAAAAATTCTTCCAACGGCTCGTTGTCCAACCGCAATTTGAGAAGAGATCTCTGCTCCTTCACGTTGACTTTGTTCAACTGGGAGACTCTCTCCAGCTCCGAGATGACCATCAACAATTTATCCGGCTGTCAAACGTCAGACTGACACGTGTCATTGGGTACTCACATCTCCACCCACTATATCCTCGATGGATATGTCTTGTATGTCACAGCCGAGCGACATCGCCGAGTTGAGACACAGATTGATGTTTTCGACCACTTCTTCAGGAGTCTGAGGGTCTGTATTTACTACACGTTCATCCAGAATGCCGGGGGCAATACGATTCACGAATTTACTGATCGTGTCAGACATTAAAGTTGATGATGGAGAATGTACCAGAGAATGACACCATCAGATGCCGCATCTTTGACATCCATCTCGGATAATGCTTTGATGACGTGGTTGTCATTACGAAGTGCGGATCTCAAATAATCTCCCATTGTGGAAGATGTGAGCTCCTTCAGATCTCCACCAGTGTAGGTGACATTGTTCAATGTGACACCAGCCCGTGCTGCAAGCCCTACCGATGTTAATAAAAGTTGCAAGTGAAACTAAAAACCTTTCAATTTGGTATTCTCTTCAGAGAGCTCCGAGATCTTGCGGGAAGTTAGTAGATTCAAAGGCTTGATGTGGACAGATACAAACAAAAGAGGTGATGAATGTCAAGGTGACTTTTTCGGCAAAGATGCATTCATCGTTTCATATCGCGGCAAAACATACAGCTCCGGTGCAGTACTCACTTGAGATTCTAATTGAGACATCTTGGTGGCCTCTGCCGCAATCATCGTCTGCACTTCACTGCATAAGGCGTCCATTTCTTTCTGTTTTGTCTCCAACTGTACACCGTTCAGACAAGATTCAGAGGAAAAGGACCCACCTGAGCTTTGAGGAAATCGTTCTCAGTCTTCAAGGAATCAGGGGTAAAGAGTGTGTCAGCTGTCAGAGATTGGCGCCTCGAACCACCTTCTGACGCCTTCACAATAGGCGGCAATCCAACTTTGCTTCGCAGTAAATCCAACTGTGCACGTCAAACTGTCATTCCTGTCATGTCACGCATGGAGCTCACCTCCGCCTCCAAGTAGATGATGCGTTCGTCCGATTTGATCTTTTGTTTCTTCATGAGATTCATTCTGAACTGTAGCATTCCATTCTTAGCCAGCGAAGCCCACCTTGACTGTTCAAACATTCTGCTGAGTCTTTGCTTCTCTTCCCACGTCTGTTTCTTTGCATATTCCAGATCAGAGATCTTCACGTTCAATTCCCTCAGTTGCTCGGGGTTACTGGAACCTGTACACGTCATCGTTTCATTCTGATAAAACTCCTGACCCTTTCCAAGTTCGTCTTTCAGCCTCTCAATCTCATCTCTCAGCTCCCGCATGATCGCTGACGGGTTGGTCTCATTCTTCTTAGATTTATTTTGGATATTCTTCGCTCTGTTTGCGTATTGTAGGGTGTTGAGCGTCTCTTCGAAATTTCGATCTGAGCGTGTCAGACGTGATTGTAGTTGCAGACGCACCTGCCGGGGACACCGTGGCAATCATGACCGTTATGGTGTTCCCGCCCAAAGATTCTTGTAAAAGTCTGGTCAATTTCGAGGAACGGAAGGGGATGTGCCCTTTCTTTTTCTTGGGGTCACCAAGGGCGTTGATGACATTTCCGAGAGCACTGAGACTCTTGTTGATGGCACTTGCCTCTTTCAGTACATTTCCTTCCGCTTCTGTTTTGGCGACACGTTCAGAACCTGGAAGCGTCAGGAAAATTACCGCGAAAAGTAAGATCGTTGTAGACGGTCACCTGCCAAGTCGACGAGGTTGATTTTGGCGACGAGACCGGAACCACCCTCTTCTGCTGGTTTATTTTTATCCTTCTGTTCTAATTTCACGATGAATACACTGTGTGATCTACAAAGATCAGCAAAAGAATAAAAAAAGCAGGCGGAGACTGACCTCGAAGACCTGTCGTTCATTTTGGTGGACGCTACGTGTCTCACAGAATTTCCATCAGACATCTTTCGGTTGACCTCTTCTGATGACGTGGCAACCAACTCAACAAGGTCTTCGATGTAGACACCCAATTTGGGGTGTTCTCTGACTTTGAGACCGGTCTTGTGGTCAGATTTGGGGTTGAGAAGGTCGAAAATTGTCTCGTTGTAGAGTTCTAAAAAGGAAACAGACACCAGGAATATTTTGTCTTGGGAAAACTTCTCTATGCGCTCGAAAAGATCTTTGTTCATCTGGCAAAGTCAATATTTTTTACATTTTTTCGCAACACAGCAGTGAATCATTGGCATTTTGTTGATGATTCTGTCCCTAAAGGCACAGCCTCCCGTCCTTGAAGAAGAGATCATTCATGATCAGAACGGATGATGAAGACGCACTCTAGGAATGATACCCAGGTCTTCTCCTGATCCCATGATGCAATGTGTCTTTCCTGATGGTTTTAGACATGGATCAATCAGAAACAACATCACCTGTTCCCGTTTGTCCATAAGCGAAAATAGTTCCATTATAACCTTGGAATGCCTTGTCTAAAATCGGCGATCCCAAGTCCTCATACACCTGTGTCGTTCAGTGTAATGACGAAGAGGTCTTGTGCTTTCATCAATTAAGTCGGTAAGATTAACATGTTCTAAAAATAAAGAGACTAACCTGCTGTTGTGGAATATCGACCGAGTAGTTATGGTCAAAAACAAAGTTATATGAAGGTGTTGCGCTGTAAGGATTGGGGTCCTTTAGACACACACCCTCTTTGGCCAAGTCGATGATCGACTGCGAGCCTAAAAGAAGCTCCGTCTTAGACATTGGACGTGAGCGGATGGCCACCTGTCCGAGTGAGTTCAACCAATCACATGAGACCAGATGAGACCTTGACGGCAACATCCCCTGAATCCATTCTACGTCCTGAGGCTCATACGATGTTGGCTCATGGAGTGAAAATGTGTCGTTGTAGATGGAGTTGTTCCGAGCGCGAACAATTAATTCAAAAACGTAATTGCGATTTCCAAATTTAGAACAGATCTTTCAGATCCATCTACAACGGTATACGATATCAACATTCCAGACCCAAAACCTTAAACACGCTGGTTCTCATGCTATTTATTTAAATCGCTCACTGTTTGAACAATTTGACG
This sequence comes from Protostelium mycophagum, assembly GCA_002081555.1. Taxonomy (NCBI): domain Eukaryota; phylum Evosea; class Variosea; order Protosteliida; family Protosteliaceae; genus Protostelium; species Protostelium mycophagum. The sequence goes on along the minus strand of MZNV01001864.1, from coordinate 30,884 downwards.
AGTTCTTTCTTGTTAGTCTTCCCCATAGCGTTGCGAGGCATCTCGTCTACAACGAGTAATTTTCTTGGAATCTTGTAGCCCGCCATTCTGGTCTTGGACCAATCTCTCAGGGCCGCTTCGTCCAATGTAGATCCCTGAAAATATCAAAAAAATTATTTTTAAAATTGAATAAAATAAAATAATCGTCTCACCTTCGCCAGGACGACGATAGCTCCGATGACCTGTCATCTGTCAGAAACCGAACTAGATCTGACGTCTACAACTCACCTGTCCGTACTCTTCGTCCGGTATTCCGACGACAGCGATCTCTTTGATCTCGGGATGCTCCAAGATCTCACGTTCTATATCTAGGGCTGAGATCTTGTAACCACCAGATTTAATGATATCAACAGAGGCCCTGCCGAGAAGTCTATACGTGTCGTTTTCGATGTCATAGATTCCTGTGGGCATTAATGACGTGGCAGAATTTTCAGGGAAGATTCTGTGAAGATGGATTTGTGGTGATTCGTGAAAATCCCCGAAGATTTTAGTGTGACAAAAACAATTATTTCGTTTTGATTTAAAAAACATTGTAAAACGGAAAGACAATCTGCTGTCTACAACTGCCCTAAAAATAGAACATACCTATATCTCCGGTTTTGAACCATCCGTTCTTGTCGAAGGTCTCTGCAGTGGCATCCGGCCTATCCCAATACCTATTCATTTCAACAACAAAATTACACTGAGGAATCCTCTCTAGTGAGATACTTTGCACCAGATTTAATCCAATATTAATGATATTTATAAAATTTGAAAATCATAAAAGGCGGGAAATCAGCCGAGGAGTGAAAAAAACTCGTTGTAGTGAGTCACCTGTCAAACACGGTCTTGCCTTTTACTCTGACCTCACCTTGATGTCCATTTTCTACCTCTTTATCACCATCCTCTTCGAAGATTCCAACGCGCACACCAGGGAGCGGTAGTCCCACAGCACCCTCAAAACTAAGTCATATTCTTTATAAGATGATAAAAAATAAAATAATGATGAAAAATCGTGGTATTAAAATACGGAGGATTAAATTGAATTGTTTGGATTTTCAATAACTCACTGGGAGTCTTTTTCCTTTAAGCGGGTTGGAGAGTCCCATACCAATCTCGGACATTCCGTATCTCTCTACAATCTTCAATTTTATTTTATTTTTCTGAATTTCCAATTTTTTTATCAAAAATAAACTTGACTTTTTTTATTATTATTTTTATCATATTATTTTTTTTTATTTTTATTATTTTTGATTTTCGAAAAATATTGAATAATAAATAATAATATGAAATATAAAAGCATAGCAATAATACCCAAGAGCACGTGGCCTGATGCATCTTCCCATTTCTTCATGATGGACTCTGGAAGTGCCGCAGAACCGCTGACCATCAACCTGAATTTTTCCGAGCAGATCTGCTTGAACTCTTTGCGAGACGTCTCATCTGCAGATTCGTATCTGTGGAGTAATCTGGAGTAGATCGTGGGAACGGCCATGAAGAGATTGAGAGTGTCATCTGCAGATCTGCCTCGTTGTAGAATGCGGTCCCATACCTGATAATCAAAATTAAATAAAAAATAAAATTTATAAATCTTCTCCAGACGATTTTGGGGAAAAGCCACATTTACGTATTAATTGCAGACGAAATATAATTCACGGTAAGAACCGTGTTCTTACCGCACCTGATTATCATTAAATTTAGGCATCATCTCACAGACAGCCCCGCTCCACATCGCACATTGTAGGACCTGTCAGTCATCACTATGGTGACGTCATGGCGACGTCATGGTGACGTAACCACTCACATTGATGATGCCATGCAAGTGATGCAGAGGCAAGACATGCAGTATGTGATCCTGCTCGGTCCAACCCCAGGGGCCCACCATCGATAAGACCTATTTATAGGTTATGATTTGACAATCTACAACGAGACCGACGAAATCTAGACAAACACACCTGAGCCTCAATATTCTCGTGTGTCGTGACCACCCCTTTTGGCTTCCCGGTAGTACCACTGTCGACATTTATTACAATTTTTTTATGTACATAGGTTCAAGTCATCACGACCATCATCAATGAATCACAGCGACATTCGATGCGAAATCAAAACCGATTCCGTCGACGTGATCTCTGATATGATGTACATGACATGGTCACCTCGTATAGATGATCATGGCAGGTTGTTTGTTGTCAACCTTGTATTCTTTCACATCCCCCGTGTGGTTCAATTTTTTGAACTCGGGCTCCGCAGCATCGAGGTGGATCAATGCCACATCATTCTTTTCCGCCAGCGGCTTGAGGAACTTCCAGTGTTTGTCATCACACAGCACTCCTGACACCTAAATAAATGAGGTGATATACATTTATTTATATTATTATCTCTCATCATTTATTGTTAATTGACAAATCAAATGTGGAATCATAAAATAAACTGGACTTACTCTTGCATTCTGCAGAACATATTCCATCTCTGCCGCAGGATGAGTTGTGCCTGTCTATATAAGCACAAAGAAGAAGGTTGTTCTGCAGAAAGATGTGGATGATAGAGCTCACATAATGGCACAAAAATACCGCCTGCTCTCCATACAGCCCATTGTGCTCTGACGTAATCATATCCAGCGTCGCATAAGACGGCGATGCGAGGAGGATTACCATCACCACCTCTTCATATTATGTCATCATATTGTCCATGAAATACATTTTACTCACTTTTCTTTCAGAAGACTGTTCTTCTTTATATCTTCGTGCAGTTTCTCTGAGTGCTCGAGGAGATCAGCGTATGTGAACGTCTTGTGTGTCTCTGGACGATTTGTGTCGGGATTGTTGATGACAGCTCTTCTCTCTTGGTGTTTCACAGCTCTACGAAAGATTTCTAAAGAAGGGACTGTTGGGGATGAGATGGACAGTCATGAAAGGACTTACGAGTGTTTAGACTGCGAGATGGTGCACATCGAATTTTGAGAAGGTTTTGATCCTTGATTAAGCGTTGAAAGGGTGCCCTGACGCTCAGCCGAAGCATGTTGGTGTTTGTAACCAAAAAGTGAAGTTGTCAAATTTTGGTTTCCGGTTTTGGTGTGCTACACTCCCTGACGCTGCTTGACCGTGATGATTATATCTGTATTTTATCAATCTAGTGTTGCCTGTACAAACACTTTCATCTGGAAAATGTAAATATTTAAATAATATGAAAATTAATTATAAATAAAATTATATCTTGATACGCCAAAATACAACGAGGACTTTCGTAAATACCTCCACGGCAAGCGCTGTCAAAGGCGGCAACGTTCTGTCAATCTACAACTCCTCAAGACCCAATGTCGGCAAGATCCGCTTGTTTGATCGTCTTGTCCTGCAACATTTCGTCTTGAGCTTGCATCAGCAACATGCCTGCTCGTACCGTTGCCGTTCTGGCCCTTGTGGCTGTAGCAGCTGCTCACATGTCTATGTGGCATCCTTCCGTTTACGACCCTTGTAAGTGATGATTTTATTCCATTAGTATCATCCACTCGGTTACTTTGGCCTCTATACAAGTGGTTATGTCTCCTTTGACCCGAGCCTCTGTGTTCGATTCGACAATATTCACGGAGAAAAGACGGCTCATGAATTGTAGCCCCCAACGACAGGGACTTCAACGGCAACTCCAACCCTCTGGCCGACATGACCTTCAACGAATGGTGGTGGCACTCTAACATGGATTTCCCTCCTCCAGCTCACCAGGTGAGTCCTCCCGTCTGTTTCGTCTTCTCATGTTTTCTCAGGTCTTTAATCTGAAGGCCAACGGCGACGTCCAAGTGTGGTTGTCCACTAACAGAGCCTTTACTCCTTACGGCTACCCAGACAGAGTTGACGCCAACCCCAGCCAGGCTCCTAACCCCTGGGACGGAAGCTTCTTCACCAGTGAGTTGATTATATATGAGCAAAATGTGGATTGACCGTGTTTAGAGGTGGACAACACCCATGCACCCAGACGTGAGGACGTCGCCGGATGCGCTCTCGGTATGATGACTAGGATGATCATCATCGCTCACACCCAACAGGTATCGCCTACAAGAGCAAGCCCCAAGACGTTAAGCCCGAGGACTTTGGTATGTTGATCACATGATCAAAACATGATCAAAACACGATCACTGATAAAGACAGTCATCTTCACCGTGGCACACGACTGTCCCTCTCGCTTCCTCCAGACTTTCCACGTCCCCGACCTTCCCGCCTGCCCTGAGGGAAGATGTCAGTGCTCTTGGTTCTGGGTATGTGTCTCCACGACCACTTGGCATCTGACAAGTTGTAGATCCACAAATCTGCCGGAGGATCCGACCAGATGGTATTCATTTTTTATTCTTTTTCGTCATCTACAACGAGATTCTAAAACGTACAAGTACATGACCCCTTTTGTCTGCAACGTCACCGGGTCTTCATCTCACGCTAGACCCCTCGATGTGACGAACGCCCGTCCCCCCCGTAAATGCCACGACCCCTCCCAATGCACCCAAGGCCCCAGAAACCCCATGTACTGGATGTACGTAACGATGACGTCATCTCCCGAAGATGACACGTTCCAGGAACAAGGAGCGCAACAACATGCCTGAGGGCTACACCTTCGCCCCCACCTACAGCATTCTGTATGGATTTGCAGAGGGAGCCCAGCACGACATTTTTGTCGGTACTAACCCCGTGAACCACCAAGCCCGCCCATTCCCCGCTGAACAGACGTGAGTCATTGTGTCAGTGTATGCAGAGTTTTTGCGGCTTTGCGGCTTTGCCGCAAACAATCACAGAGAACAGAATACGCGCACCTTTCCGGCATTGTTCAGGTTTCATTCTTCTTGCTTATACGAAAAAGTTGCAACTCCGCGTCGGTAAACGGCAACAAGTCCCCTGCCAGACTCGTCTCTGGACAATCTCTCTCATCCTCCACCGGAAATATATTGGTTTCACCCAACTGTGCCTGGAAGATGTGGATCCAAGGAGACGGAAACTTGATTATCGGTCAGACCGCTCAAGGTCTGAAGGTCTCAAAGAATTTCCCTCGAAATTTCCATGAAATTTCGTCGACTGACTGGGTGTAGATGGTGAGATCGTTTGGACTTGCCAGTGCAACGGTGCCAACGGAACCTCATTCAATTTCAATGTCGGCCACGACGGACTTTTGTCCATCACAAACCAAAACGGAGCCCAGAGTTGGACCTCTAAGATGACCCAGAACCTGCCTTATGCCCAAGGTCCTTACAGAGTCGAGCTCACCAACGTCAGTAGACATTTGGAATCGTATTTCGAGTGTATTCTTTCGCGGAAGAGATGTTTTGGCAGTCGGCTCTGCCGCAGTGTATAGACTTCTGCAGCTGTGCAGTTTTAACTGTATAAAACACAAGTTTAGATCAATTTTTAGGACAAAAAATTACGCACAAGATGTTCTGGAACATCGAAAGATGCATCTTGGTGGGAAAATAAAAATTCAATTTTCAAATTGACAACCATACCACTTGTCCAACTGACATTTTTGACAGGACGGTGTTTTGGTCCTCTTTGACGCCACCGGAAACAACATCTGGGAGTCATGGTTCTTGTGAGTTTTCACTGAAATATCGACGAAAACTCACCGAAATTTTAGTGACAGACGTGAGGAAGCTGCTTTGAGCCCCTTCACCCCTGACCCTGCCATCTGGAAGACTGGAAACGTCACTGCTCACAAAGTTGTCATGAAGGCCGGTGGCATCCGCCACAAGTTGTTCTAAAAATAGAATAAATCTTGTTTGTCTCAGAGTGTTTTCATTTCACAAAATACCGAAATGGGTAGTTGTAGAATGTCAGGAAATTTGGGAGGAAAGCCAAAACCGGTTGCTGTCGATCATACCCAGACGAAGATAATGATTCACTCTCTTCATGGGACAGTGATCTCTCGCATCATTCACAATGCCAACCATCAGAGTGTTGCTTCTTTCATCCCACCTAGACGATTGACAATGAACAACACAAAGATCCTTAGAATAGCAACACAAAACCGGTGTTACGCCAATCCAATAGGTGATTCAGATAGTCCCTTCAGCGGATCAGTGTGGAGTCCGCCAAAACAGAAGGTACAAGAGGTGTTTTTGATCACAAAATGATGAAAATAGATGAGAAGCAAACAAGGTACAGTGAGGACAGACGCGAAACATGTAGACGAAACAGTCAGAGAAACTGCAGACGATCCAAATGTATGATTCGTTTGTTTTTAATCTCTTACGGGATCTGACGTAAGCAGGTACAAAAAATAGTTATAGAACCAACAACAGAGCTCAGAAGACATGAATCGGTATGGAAGAAGATCACAAGTGTGAGGTGATAAACATTTACATTCAGCAAAAATGACCGGCAAAGATGGAAACCCACTTCTTTACAAGAGATGGAAACTATTGAGAGGGAGATGTTGAGTAGTAAGGACTTTCTCATCTTATTATATTTTTTCGAAGAATAATTAACCGAAATAAACTTCTCATTCTTACTCATTCATTAAGCTTGTGGAGTGGAATTCGAGCAGAGCCTCATTAAGGTTGGTACGATAAAATTTACTGTTTTATTTTATATTTTAAAAACAAATACACTCATTCTTCTCATAAGAAAGATGTTTTAGAGTATAAAATGACGTAAGATGTTTCGAACATTGACCCATTACACATGATGATTTGAGCATTTTCTGTTATAAATACGTTGTAGATAAAGACGACAAATGATCAACCTGCATTTGTGAATACAATCAAAGTGGGGAGTGGCCCACCGTTACTGATGCTCCACGGTAATTCCTGATATCTTTCGCTTACTAACGTGGACTCAATTTGCCAGGTTTCGCAGCCGGAGTTGGGCTGTGGGCGGGGTGAGTTTTCACACTATTGTAGATGGTCATTTTGATGACTTGCAGAAATCTCGAAGAGCTCTCCAAGAAAAATACAGTATGGGCCATCGATCTAGTCGGTAATAATATTTTTATTTTTCGAAAAATTTATTTTAAAAAATCAAGATATTTTCTTTTCTTCTGAAATTCTGACCAGGTTTCGGCCGTTCTTCGCGCCATCCTTTCAACGGAAAAACTACGGAAGAAGCGGAAAATTATTTCCTAGAAATGATCGAAAAATGGCGGGAAGCTTCTGGTATCGGGGAGCGGTTCAATTTATTGGGACACTCTTTCGGTGGGTACCTTGCGGGCGCTTACGCCTTGAAATACCCCCAGCATGTACAGCATCTAATTTTAGCCGATCCGTAAGTGAATTATCGTTGGAATGTCAGACACCTATATGGACCAAAGATATCACAACAAAGATCTCAACCAGATAAAACTCGGAGAAATTTCGCATAAATTTAATTGAAATTTCAGGTGGGGGCTTCCTCCTTCGCCAGACATGTCTAAGCAGAAATACTCGATACAATGGCAGATCGCCAAAACCATAATTAATGCTTTCACCCCGCTCGCTACGGTAAGAGGCGCGGGACCTTACGGTAAGAATGACGTGTCATATGTCAATCTGACAGGTGTCAAAAGGTCCAGGATTAGTCGCGAAATTTCGTGCAGATCTACCGTTGAAATATGGACATCTTCATGACACAGATGTTGTCACGAGGTGAGCAACTTGGTTAGTTGTAGATACACCGTATCATCGAGATGTATAAAACCACATTATATCAGTGTGCACAAACCTAAAAGACATGGCAAAAATTCTAAACTCATAAATGAATTTTCGCGGAAATTTCAAAACATTTTGATACGAAAATTCACTGAAATATCGCAGGTACATATATCACATCAATGCACAAGAACCAGAAGGCGAAAAGGCTTTCGCTTTGATGTCCAAAAATTTGGTCTGGCCAGCAGAACCTCTGTCAGACCGTTTACGCTCACTTCCCCGCGAAATCTCCACGACTTTTATCTACGGTGACGTAAGTTCTTACGACATTCTACAACGATGTGACGGATACAGCACACTTGGATGGACAAAAAGGCGGGAAAACAGATGTCACAGACGCTAGGGGATAACAGTGCATTTTTTCTGGTGGAAAATGCCGGGCATCACTGCTATATCGACAACTTTGAACAATTTCACAACATTTTGCATCAGAGACTGCACGAATAAAAATGTCTCACTTTATTACTATGATATCATATGATAAGTACTATGATATCATGTGATGACATCATATGATAAGTACTATGATGACCAGGACAAACTGGTAGCTAACCAGGTGAGGCTTTGGTGTGCTTTTACTTTATAGTGCTGAGTATCTTGTACAATGATAAATAAATTTTGAATAAAATAATATTTACCCTACCTGAAAAGATTTCAACATATTCCAACACAAAAGTTATCTCTTTACTTGCTGCTGGGTATTTTTCTCTGCTATAATTCGACAAAGTTCCACTCTTTGTACTATAGCTACCAAGAAAAATCGTGTACACTGATACATTTGTTGATCAATCAACAGTGTACATTTGATAAGGATGCGTAGTAATGTTATAGATATCAATAAATACAGGGGATATTTATGCTCAAATTCAGCTCAACAGGTGGTGATAGAAAACCTTCTTGTGGAAGATTTTAGGATGACGGCAGAGGAGGCTGATGTCTTCAGGTCGAGAAAAGTACAAGGTGAAAGAGTCCAAATGTCAAGAATTATTTCACAGCAATCAATCAACGATATTTCATCATTGAATACTGATGAGTAGTCAACAAGATTTCATTGAAGATTAAATGGTGTACTCTGGAGTTCTTGATGTGTACTGATGGAATCGTGTTGATTGATCAATTGTCAGCTGTTCACTGAGGCAAGAACAATGATCGTTGTTGTGTCACAAAAGTGCTGATCAATCATCGGTGTACATTGAGGCAGTGGTTGTCTCTCAGCATAGGCTTTGTCAGACCGATTGCGTAATTGGTCGATTCAAATAAAACGGGCAGTCATTCGCCAGATCAATCAAAGATGCAGGCGATATACCAGAACAGAAGTAAAGTTCTGGCTCCTTTAGTTGGCGGTTCAGATCTTTCATTTCGTCTTTTAGCGAGGTGAATCTTGTCCTTACTTTCATCGTTATGAACTCTGCAGGAAATATGGTGCAGAAGTAACCTTCACGGAAATGTGTATCTCTGAGTATTATCTTCGATCACAAGAGAAAAAAGCTCCCAAACTGAAGAAGTAGGTAATACAGGGATCATTGAATCGGATTCACCTTCTAAAGATATACCTTTGAGTTTGATGAGACGGATAGACCTCTGATCTTGCAAGTGGCGGGAAATACGGCCGGACCAATCATCGAAATGGTCAAATTACCAATGTGAGTTTGATTACTCTGACAACTCTTTGTGATTTGTTTAAAGACAAACAACCTCTTTATACAGCTGCTCACACAATACCGAACGAATGTATTTTTTCCTAGATTTAAAAACAATTATTATTATTCTTATTATTATTTATTTATTTTGACAAAAAATATGTAAAAATGAAAATAAATAATAAAAATAAATAAAAATAATAATTAAAAATACAGGTTCAAAGGTCACGTGGACGGGGTCGATCTCAATTGCGGTTGCCCCCAAGGCTTCGCACAAGAAAAGGGTGATTATTCCCAGAATCCCGCTAAATCTCATCGAAATTTCAGGTTACGGTTGCGCCCTCCTCGATGACCCCGACCACCTTGTCGACATGTGTCGACAGATTGTACAAAGTATAGAGTACCCACTCAGCGTGAAATTGAGACTTCAAAAAAACGTACAACACACCATCGAAATAATTCAAAAACTCAAAGATGTCGGTGTGCAAGCTTTCACAGTGCACGGTGAGTTGTAAATATGATTGTAGACGTGGTTGTAGATGTCATTTGAGGAGATTTTGAAATTTCCAGGACGATTCTATTGGCAAAAAGGAGATAAGAGAGGCAAAGCCGATTGGGACGCCATCAGAAGCATCCGAGAGACTTTCAAAGACATTCCCATAATTGGAAACGGAGATATCGGGGAATATGAAGATTTCGATAGGATGATCAAAGACACCGGTGTAGATGCCGGAATGGCGGGGTGAGTTTTTTATTATTATTTTCTGGCAGCAATAATGATTGTTATCAAGATTTAAAAGTTGGCTGCGCGGTAGAGATTTTCATGTTTTTCATGTGATGACGTCATCATAGGTACGGTGCTCTGGTCAAACCTTTTGTATTCCAAGAACAACCTGTCCCCCTGTCCGAATGCGTAAAGTCGTATTTGGATATCGCTCGTGTTCATAAGAACCATTTTATCGATCTACAACGCCATGTACAATGGATGATCAAGGGACATAAGATCACCCCCCTGCAGAAGGCACAATTATTCACGACAAAAAATATCCCGGAGCTTGTGTGAGTGCTTCTTTGCATCTCAAAAGATTTTTGTTAAAAATTTTATGGTATTTTTGTTCACTTTTGGCAATATCACATATATTTTTATTGGATTATTGTAGCATTTGGGCTTTATATATAAAGCTCCTGTGCGTGGCTTCTCCACAAATGTCAAAGACACGCCCAAGCATCCAAAGAAACTCCTTGAAAAAACAAACACTATGATCAAACAAATTATTCATGACCCACTTTGCAGCGTGCTGCTCAGTACAAAACCATCTGTCAACCAACAGAAAACTCATTGAAAACTGCAGTGAATTTCTGGCCACGCTGACGCCCCCTCTCGTTGTAGATGTAGAGCCACAAATCGAAGAGAAGGTGATCTACCCTTGGTCCGGAAAGATTCGAAAAAAAGAGAAGAAGGAAGAAAAAATCACGAAAAGATTAGAAAAAAATTTAGAAAAATGCAAATTTCACGCGGGCACGGAAGAGGAGGAAGGAGACTTTTTAGATTTTGCAAAAGAAGATTAAATTTTTATTAGAATTTAGAATGTTTATTTTGTTTCTACAACTGTGTAGATGGTGATCAAGATGATATCGTGTTGTAAAACTGTGGTGCTTACGCGACGAACAAAAATCGAATCGAACTTGGATATCGATAGACAGTATGATCTTCGAGCTGGTCTTTCTTCTCTTTGGAGCTTCACTCCTCTACTTTGTGCCTTTCGTCAACAGACATTTCGTCAGAAAGGAGAAGAATCTCACCAAATACGGCAGCTGGGCAGGTCCATTTTCTATTCTTTGTCATGATCAGGACCTAAAGATTGTAGTTGTCACTGGAGCTACTGATGGAATTGGAAAAGCGATTGCTGAGGCCCTCGCCAAGAGAAAGATGAACGTATTCTTGATCAGCAGAACGCAATCCAAGTTGGATCAGCTCGCCAAAGACATTGGTATCATCTCCATCTTTTGATCTTTCTGATCTAAAATAGAGTCCAAGTACTCTGTCGAGACAAAGACTTTGTCGATCGACTTCAGCACTGAGGGCACTGCCAAGTTCAACGCCTTCCGTTCGGCCGCTCAGACCCTTGACATTGGAATTTTAGGTGATCATTGTCGCCTTTATCTTCGATTCTGATCATCTAATAGTGAACAATGTCGGTGTGTCTTACGACCACGCACAGTACTACCACGAACTCGAGTCCCAAACCGTCCAGAATCTCATCCGCGTCAACATCGAAGGTAAAGATCATTCAGAGATGTTCTAGCAAGAAATAATGATAACAGGAACCATGGAGATGACCGACGCTGTCCTCCCCGGCATGCTCCAGAGGTAGAGCAATCCATCTAAAGCCACGTGCATCAGGGCTAAAATAATGTAGAAAGCGCGGAAGCATCATCAACGTCAGCTCTGCTAGCAGTCTTGTGAGCGAGCCTCTTTACGCCGTTTACAGCGCCACAAAGGCATTCATGAACAACTACTCTGTTGCCCTCCACCACGAGTGAGTCCAGTTTTCTTTTGTTATAATCTGCCAGCCGTCTGTGTCTTGGGCTTGCCGCAGGCCAACCACTGCACTACATCACTGTTGTACCGCAAGATTTTAAAAAGTCAATTTCCCGCCAAAATTCAAATTTCCAAAAGTCCGCTCACCTTCTCAGGTACAAGTCCAAGGGTGTTTTCGTCCAGGTCCAGCTTCCCGCTTACGTTGTGAGCAAGTTGTCTAAGATCAGAAAGCCCTCCCTCATGGTCGCTTCCCCCGAGCAGTTTGCCCGCGCTTTTGTGAAGCAGATCGGCTATGACGCTTTTGTGATCCCTTACTGGCCTCACGATCTACAACTGTCCGCCAGCAAGTTGTTACCTTCTTCTTACTTGGCCAACTTCTTGTTGTCAAACGGTAATTTTTATAACTTTTAGGCTTTTACAATTTTTTTCCAGAATATATTTTTTCTGGGAAATTAAAATTTTTTTCCGGAATATTTTTTTCTGGGAAATTAAATTTTTTTGAAATACTGAAAAATGTAGGACTTAGCATCAGAGCTAGAGCTTTGAAGAAAAAGGCACAATAATCCACTTCACACATAAAATTGAATTAAGCAAAGCTTCGAACATTTCAAAAGTCTCAGCGCGGGAAACACCTCATTTCCCGCCATTTTTCTCGCACAATCGCAGATTTTCTGAAGGCAAAGTGGATATCTAAAAAATATCAGGCTTCAAGCCGAAATATTTAAGAAATATTATCAAATGCATCTAAAGAATTATTAAAGAAATTATATAACGCAGTTCATCTCGATAAAAATAAAGAAGATTGGGCAAGTGATGTTTTCATGAAGGTCACGGTATTAATAATAATACGGAAGAATAATTTGGAATGGCGCGAGAATAATGTCAGAATGGAAGTTCGGGGGTGGAAAGATTCTTTTTTGGAAGCACGGTTGTTACCGTGCAATATTCACAGCAACTTACCGTGTCTCGGAGAAATAGACGTCTATTTCCTTGTGAGCAGTTACAAACCGCGATTTAACAAGGCGGTTGTTACCGAGGGATTTTTTCGCTCCCGCACGCGAAACGACTCGCGTTTGAAAATTTGTATTGTCGTTTCATATATAGTACTTCTCAGCATCTATACCGATACCATGAGAGCTCTCCTCATTCTGTTTGCGATAGCCACAACATGTGCTCTGGACCTTACTGTAAAGCAGACCAATTTGACTGCCGAGATCGCGGCCATGTCTTCTGAAGGCAAGGTCGTGGCGATAGGGGACGGAACTTCATCTCTGCTCGTCTCTACGAATTATGGACAGACCTTCGCTGTAGAACTCGTCGGTCAATACATCGGCGTGGCACTGTCCGGAAACGGAAAGGTGCTGGCAGCACTCGATAACCACCTCTCTCAAGTCACAGTCTTCTCTTTCGAGGGAAAGTGGACTAATGTCAGTACTGATGTTGATTCGAGATCATGACATCATCGCAGTTCACGACTATACCCGTCCCTTGCTGTACGGAATTCTCCATGACGATCTTATATCGCTATACACCTCTGCGCCTGAGTGAAGACGGGACCAGGCTGATCTACAACTCAGGCAACCGCTACACCTTTTATGAACGTATAGGACAAGAGTATCGACTCAAGTTCTCCGACAACACCAGTCTGTCTGTGAACGCGGGGTTCACGCCCTCTTTAAGCCAATATTTCGGTGCTAGCATCTACGCCAAGGGGCTGGGGCGCTCTATCTACAACGGATCAATTGATTGGGCTAACGGAAAGATGAACAATGGAGCGGTGTTCGATGTGTGGAATACAGTTGTAGACACGATATCTATATCCTCAAACAATATAGCGATATTATGTGGGCAGAATATCTGCACCGCATACAACTTGACGTGAGTCGAATTTTCACTCACTTTCGTGCAATGATCCCATGAACTGCTTACCTCGTTGTAGATCGACCGCACTCAGAAATAGGACTTTAGATTTTACCTCTACATATTCTCAGTCGGCCAGACTATCTTCGGACGGCCAGTTCGTGTATGTGTGGCAAAACAGCGAGAGTCGACTGAACCGTTATCACCTCAAAGAAGCTCTCCCCTTTCCATATGATAGGTACAAGTGTACCCTCTTTTTCTGAACACATATTGATTGTAGATAGCCAGAGTCTCGAAAGCGATAGTTTCAATACATTGGGCCCTGTACTTGTCAGCCGTGATGGCAGCGTGTTGCTCAGTACTGTGGTGAGCGTAGGGGGAGCAGAAGTGGTCAGAATGTTGACTGTATATATGATATCAAAAGTTGATCGATATAACGCGTCTGTGTGTACGGGAGATTTCAAGTGTGCTTCACCTATGCAATGTGGGCCAGCGAGTTATTGCTATACTCCAGGCATGAAAGCACAATTTCCGTATAACACCATCTCGTACTACAACGGGTCGATCGGTATGTGAATTAAAATATCTTTGGAAATGTTCTTTGGAACAAAATTGACCGCGAAGGTTCGGATCTATCTTATAGAGACGTTAATACGAGAACCTGCGAGAAAGCCGGATCCACCTCCCTGGGATCTTACGCAACAGCCTTCAACGACTACAACAATACTGTTATACAATACGCCTTCGCCATGCCAAACGGTACTCATCCTATCGTGTTTCATGCCACTGAATCATAGATAGGCGAGACGACAAACTTCACTATTCTGTCGTATTTGGCTCCTGAGCATGGCTCGACGGTCCATCACGAACCTCCGAAGCCTGAGTCCGACGTCATGCTTCTCAGGATGAAGATATTATGTGCTGACGACAGCGTCAGCGCGACAACTGTTGTGCAGCGGTACAATGTCAGTTATACAGCCCCCACTCAGTCGTCTATACCTCTGACTGAGTCGACTACACCACAGACGGAGAGTGGTGCCGTCCTTGTGACTGTTACCGTGATGACAGTTCTCTTCGCTATGGCTGCAGCATTGTAGACAATAGTAGAAATAAATCAAGAGATCATAAAAGCCTCATTTTATCGACGAGAACAGCGCCTTAGATAAATCAACATGTTGAAGCGCGTGTACACACTGTGTTGGATCCACTCGTCATCATTTACGATCGGTGCTGTTGCATCTATACATCTCTTGCACTGTGAATAATAAACAATCGAATTAATATAACCATTGATAATCTTTATATAAAATAATAAAATATGGTGATCATGATCTTTATAGATCTAAAACCGCGATCCAGCTGTCATGTGTCTTCCCTCCCTTGCCTGCTGGCGAAATGTGATCCCCTTTTGACGTCTTGAGATATCTCAACCCGCACTTCTGCAGGACCCTCTTTGATGCGGGGTTGTCATCGAAACATGATCCGATGATCAGGATGTCATCACGTTGTGAAAGCAACGGCCTCCAAAACTGAGATTTGTTATTTTGTTATTCATCTTCACGCTAACAAAACGTGATTTCTCGTTAACGAACCGCGATCTTGAGTGTACATTGGACGTAAAAAAATACATGTAATTTATAATATAATATTTTTTTAAGAAAATATAATTTTTGTGAAAATCACCTTTTCGATGACTTTTTGTAACGCACAGGTAATCAAGCCTTTCCCCTGGTGTTTAGTGTCTAAATAATATCCAATGCTCAGCAGCGTTCCCTGTTAAACAGCGATCAGCATTACAAAGTGTTTGAAAATGTTGAAATTCGCTCACAATGTCTTTGCCACGGTCAGCTTTGGCGACATCAGCGACTTTCGGAATAGAGGCTCCATCAGTTGATAATCCGATCACTCCAATAAATTCCTCGTCTAAAACAAATCAGTGGCTGTACATTTTTTTATCATGTCAAGATCAAATACAGGATGCATTTCGGATCACATACTGCTGTCACGAATCGCAAAAGTCATGGGTGTCTTCGTTTTGTCATCCAAAACATTCCCTTTGCAGTGCTCGATGAACCATTCCGCATGTGAATTTAAATAAGGATATGGAGGTGTCATCAGGTTGAAAGCGACCTGTCCTTGTCAATTGAAATCAAAGAAATTGGAAATGATACCTCTGGTGTGTTTAGAATGCGGACGAGAGCTGGAGCATCCTTCAAGTCCCACTCTAAAGTGGAAGATAGGTGGTATCCATCAAAGAGGTTCAAATCGTCTTGGTTCATGATGTTGATTGTTTGATTGTGAATCGATGAAAATTTTAGACATCATCGCGTGGTTGTCCTTGGTCACGTGACTGACTTACGCAGTGAAGGAAATTCGGAGTTAGTTACGTAAAGCGGCTAAAATGATAAAATTACGTGCCTGCATCAACTGCAAAGAGGTCGAGGGGCAAACACATCAAAGAGTACGATTTCATTTTTAAAGGACAGACGGTTTCGGCTCCCCAACTATTGGCGAAAGACACCCCGATACATTATTCAATCTTTGAACCTTACTGGAAGCCTGTGAAGCAACAAGACTCACAAAACTCTATCAATACCACGAAGGGAAATGGGATCACAAGTAATTCCGATCGAATCGATCATCAAAGTTTTCGATATGGAATCTCTTGAGTTCTGCAACACGCAGGGTGTAAGGCACATTCACGGGGCCAAGAACATCCCAGAGCTTGGATCGAACTTTGTGATCCTCCAGCTGGAGCTCGAAGACGATACTGGTGAGACTTTCCCGCCAGACGTTCATTTCAAATTTTAAATTCAGCAGACTGGGAAGATAGAGAGGAATCAACAAGAAGATGCTTCAAAGAAGTATTTCCAACAGAGTGGTGGGGCTTTCATCAGTCAATCAGACACTTTTGACACAGCTGCAGGGAATGGTACTTCTCTCATTGGATGGTAACAAACAGATGTTGGGCAAATGCCCTCTTTGCAGACACTTTACATCAGATCATGAGGCAGAGACAAGTCACGTTGAATTCGAAAAAAATCACAGAAATAAAGACATTCAGCCGGATCATGAAGACGGGCGACCTCGTTTGGGTTGGCGACTTTGAGGTGAGTTTTCCCGCCAAAAATACGTATTTAAAATTCAAAGGCGGGAAGTGAGGCATCTCAACTGGAATGGATGAAGCAGACCGGCATAAAACATTATTTCTGCCAAATCGAATCTGAAAATACAGAGTCTCAAATCCTCGACCTCTCCTCTGCCCAATTAGGTTTTGACCCCGGTCACGTGATCATACCGCTGACAGAATATCCCAGTGAGATTTCCACCAAATTTCCACGAGATTTTACTGAAAACCGCAGGAAAAATGAACGATGTTTTGCTGAATGAGGAAGACGAACTACCTCTTGATGTACAGACGCAACGGCTACCACTTGTATACCAACGCTTGCACGAACGATTAAACATCCCTGTACAATAAATAAACCGAGCCATGGCAGCCTCGTTTGCGGTCTACAATGAACAAAATTCTCCAAACACCACGTGACCAACAGATCAACATTGATGTTCCCGGCACTTCAATGAGAGGAAGCATTTCTGAGGAGTCTCTGGACAATCATGTCCAGTTATCCTCGAAGTCACACTCTCGCACTATATCGCGAGTTCGTGCTGACGAGATCACATATGACGAGTTCTTTAGAGATTATTTGCTGCCAAATCATCCTGTGATCATAGATGGATTGGCAGAAAATTGGATTGCAACTCATCAATGGTGCAAAGTAGTTTTATCTGTTAGGACGATTGATCTGACAAAGAATCAGAACGGAACACCAGATTTTGAGAACCTTGAAGCACAGTATGGACACCTGATCGCTCCAGTCGCAGAGTGTAGTCTCGATTACGGAGGAGGAAAGCGCACAGTGAAGAAGGTTTCAGAGTACCTACACTACTGGAGGTCTTTAAACCAAGAGGTATGTCGTCTCTTCTTGTCGCTGATGACCGATTAGAGCAGGAAGAACGGGTTGGTCCTCTGCTTTATCTGAAGGACTGGCATCTTCACAAGCAGGTAATCACAATCAACTAAGACATCAAGTTAATCCTGCAGACTGATCAGAAATTTTACAAAGTCCCGATTTATTTTTCTGACGATTGGATCAATTTGTACTGGGATCACGTCGACAAAAACGACGACTACCGGTTCGTGTACATGGGACCAAAAGGTTGAGACGATCACGTGACTTGGTCTGACTCGAAATCTCCAGGATCTTTCACCGGATTTCACTGTGATGTGTTTGGCAGCTATTCCTGGTCTACAAATATCTGTGGAAAAAAAAAATGGATTTTATTTCCATCTGGACAGAACCATTTTTTTCAAGTAGGAAATTACAATTTTATTTTGATATGTCTTTTTAACGGGTAAAGTCGCGGTAAGGAACCGAGAATAGCAGATTTTGATGAGTGTAGGACGTCAACGGACACTTTCTAAACGACGTTGCCTCTTGGGACGAAATACGGTTCCCACTGTTTAAGAATGCACAAAAGATAGAGGTAGTCCAAGAAGCTGGTGAGACCATCTTTGTACCGAGTGGTTGGTACCACCAGGTGATTTCAAGCAATACTCATACAGTTATGGAAGTCGGTGGGATTGATACATCACAGGTACATAATATAGAGGACACTATCTCTATCAACCATAATTGGGTGAGATCATAATAATAAAACAAATTGGTTTTCCATAAAAAAAACTTCTGAAGCTTGAAGGGAAACGCGTGCAACGTGGAGCAATTCTGGGAAACCATACTGCATGAACTGTCATTGGTGGAGAAGGAGCTTTCAGACGTCAAAAACAATATGACACCGTCAGAATGGCATGACGAGTGCCAGATGCTGCTGAGAGCCAACATGGGAATAGACGTCGGGATGTTTGTAGAGTATCTAGAATGCGTCATCAAACACATAAGGAGGTTTGCAAATTCTGTTGCAGTGTGCGGTGTTGCGATATCGCACATCTTTTTCGCACCAATGATATTGCCAAATCACCGTTGAGAAAGAAGTGAATCTGTCGAGAACTTCAATATTTATATTGTCAGGAGCGAAGAGATAGAGGTAGAGATCGGGGAGAAGAGGTACACGGCCTTCCAAAAGATGAAGATACAGCATGTCATGGACAGAGTCAACAATTATAGAACGGGATACTGACAGAAAGAAGATGGGAGAGATGGCTATGTCACCTGGCCTGTTAGCTCAAAGTATAATACTTAGATATTTCAAGCATTTTATTCTTCAACGCAGTGCTCACATCACATTCAGTGTCTGTCTTTATCAAACAGATCTTCTCTGTATGATGCATCGCTGTCTGCCCTCTCCTCATCAAACATCTCTTCAATCTCTTGTACTCCACATTTGTGTCTCAATGATAGAAGATAGTGTGCTACTTCAAACCTGCGATACATCTTCGCGGACCTACAATGACATAGATTGAGGCTCAGGTCCTTGGCTCTCTTGAATGCCTCATTGTAAGCATGTTTCAGTGTATCCCTCCTAAAAGATTGTGTAAATACTTCATTGCTTCTAAGTGACAGCCAGATGAAGCTGCTGCAAAGTGTTGTTCTTCAAACGTGACTTCTTGTGCCAAAGCAAGTTGTAATAATGGTACTCACTTGGCAACATTTGAGCTATGAAGAAAATTCCACTAATCGGTGGCAAATCTTGAAACGTACAATTGACGTAACTCTGGCCACAAAGGCTGTTCATTTCTGCATGAACCTGTGTTATTATCTTGATTGTAATTTTGGTATTTGTTCCTCCAGTTGAGAAAATGAAACCAAAAAGAGGGGCTCTGTCGAGAATCGAACTCGAGGCACTACCACCCTAAGGTAGTATTTTACCACTGAACTACAGAGCCAGTTGTGATTTGGCACAAATCATAATTTGTGTTTAATTTTTTTTTGAATATTGTAATCAGAATCACTGACCCTGCAACCAGAGCCATCGTTGCTGTGGGAGGATACATCCCGGCTAATCCATATAATGATCCTGAATATTCTTCAGGATATCTCTTCAGAAAGAGTAAGACCTTGTGTTATGGCGTCCGCAAAACCGAAGAAGGCGGCAGCAGTCATCGTTATGCCGAAACCGACTGATTTTGTGGTGGAATCGTCCACAAATGGGATGAAGACTGATTTTGTGGTGGAATCGTCCACAAATGGGATGAAGAAAAAAGTGATCCCAAACAAAAAAAATCCTATGTACACCTTTGAAAATTGTGAGAGATAGTAAATGTTTTCCCGCCAAAATGGTATTCGTCTCTACAATACTCACCCTGTATTTTGCACCTTGTGTTGCATTGAAAATAGATACGATGATGAGGACCAAACAATTGGGCACCATGTACGCCACGGAAAGATTGAACTCGAAATTGAAATTTGGAAATAAATATTCGAAATAGTCCACAGCTGTCAGCATACCAATCCACGGCACCTGGGAAATGATCAACAATCGATTTTGTCATTCTTTGGCATCAAATCGAGAAGAAAAACCATCGATGTGCAAAAAGAATTTAGGTGGAATAGGATGAAGTGCATCATGGTCGTGTACTTGAGCATTCTGTTGATTTGGAGATGGCGGACAAGCTGTTTTATCTAGCAAGTGTTTTTGTTGTGATAGAGCGGCTGATCATGACAAGGAATCATGCAAATTGCTTCTCTTTTGGTTGTTTGGCCCAAATGATGCCAACCGCGAATTCGCCAGAATCTTTGGCAGACAATGTGTTGGATTGAAAACATCATCACGGATATGACTCACCAGACAGCCAGCTCCCAAGATGAAAAAGGTGATATAGATCACATTATACTGTAAAAGCGATTAGACATTTAGAATCATTGTATGCCATCTCGACACCTTGTCCTCTGGTTGTGCTTCTTCAATGTCCTCCTGATCTTGTTCTTTCACGATGTTATCATACTCCACTCTACGTTCATCATTTTCAACTGGCTCCTCTATAATTGATTCCTCTTCTAATTGAACCGGATTCCAGGTCAAATGAGGACTGTGGCCTCGATCTCGAGACATCGAATGGACACTGCCGAAAATCGATCTGGAATATTGCGCAATATTTCAAAATAAAATTCTTGGTCACTCTGGAAAGTTGTGCATTCTCCAACAGAACTGTCAAATGAAAATACTTTAAACAAGTGCATTCTTAAATGTTGAAGAATAAATATCCTTTATATATGTGCAATATACGGGAAGAGCTCCTCATGTTTATACCTCATCTGGGTCATGACGAATGCTGCTATTTCCGTAGAAATCTATGCGAGTTAAATGATCGAAAATTGCCGGGGTTTTATTTATGGAATAATTGAATATTTCTGACATCCAGGAGGAAATGAGTTTTCATATTGCGACAAAAAAATGAATTGGAGGATAGGGGTATCGATCCCCTTACCCCTCGCATGCAAAGCGAGTGCTCTACCATATGAGCTAAACCCCCGTGGTGTTTTTTGCCAATCGCTTGATGTGGAAAATATTGTCAATAATTTATTATAATATTAAGAACAAAGAGATAAAGGGAGTACATGATCAGAAAGAGTTGTACAAGACTCACCTTAGAGAACAGTAGATAACACACTATCATGCCTAAAATGATTGCAAAGCACAGTGCCAGTAATTCAAACAAGATATAAAATGCCCTCTCTTCTAACGTTTCATCTGGCAGGTTATAGACATACCTCCGATAGTTGGGAGGTGGTGATGGATTTTCTACAATGATCTCCTAAACAAATCAGAACTCTATTGCCTCCAGAGCTTGTTGATCGTACTATTCAGACTTTTCGTCTGTTTTTCAGAAGAGATCATTCCAAGTCCTGAAATATTTCCACAACTCACATCTTCCATCATTTTGCTTTTCTTCTTCTTTTTTGAGCTTTTGTCAAAGAAAATCGACGGAAAAGACTTTCTCAATTCCATTTTGATTTTCGTGCCCGAATGGACGGGATCGGTCGGTTCTGCAGTGCTGAAATTTCAATGAAAAGTTGACTCGTGATGTCGCAGTGAAGTAATGTGATATCTTACGTTAAGGCTGGGGAGAATATGACGGCTTTCTTTTCTTTTCCGCTGTGAATTTTCAGTGACTATTTCACAATATAACTTACAAATAGAAATACATATGTAATTCTACAACGTGTACAGCCAGCGAAACGCCACGTAACCAGAAAAAGGTGATTCGTCATCAACACACCCCGACAACGGCCGTTCCGGAAGAGTGGGGAGAGTCAGAGTATCCGAACTTTGACTCGTTGTAGAGGTTCGATTCCAGTCTGATTTGAGCAGGGGTTGTTCGTCCGACTGCGACCTACCTATGATCTGTCACCGAAAATCCACTATTCTAGTGAAATTTCGTCGAAATTTCACCTATATCATGACTGTGGGATGAAAAATCGTTGATAGTCAGGGATTGAGGGGTCCCCACATCCATTGACATTCTGTTTCTGTACAGGTCACAATGACGTCATAATGCGACATCTCATTGAACGTCACGTGACCTATCATTAAACTCACAGATTCGGTGATGCATCCCCCGGGGTACTCTTTGCTCTAATCGGTTTGTGTTCTGTTTATTCAATTAATTTATCGTGATTTCAAACTCACGGTAAGCGCCCGTGAAATTACCGTAAACTACGTTAAGGATCGTGATGTCTTGTGTACAATAAAATGTGTGATCATAGCATAAAGGCGCGGCGAAGATGTTGTTAAAGTGCGGCTGTATTTATCTCCGCCACAAGCGGATTTTATTGCCATATTTTTATGTTTTCGCTCGACGATTTCGTTTTAGTCGAGGGAAGTGCATCATGATTTGATCAGCTGATTATCCTACCTTCTGATGGGAATGTGTTTGGCTTCTCTTGTGCTTCTACATTGTTCAAGGGTTTGATTTTGGTCATCGACATCGACAATCGCCTCAGGACATTTGGCGTCTTTTTTGGGGACTGTTTCGATCAGTCATTTTAAGTGTCAGAAACTCACCTCTACACGCTTCTTATGTCCATCGACTGAAGTGCTCAATGTCTGAGTTCGTCAGATGATATCGGTGGTGTATTACGAAGCAGGATTGTGAAAATACAAACTCACCACTCGATTGACCGGTTCAGGTTTAGAACCTCTTCTCATCAGTTTCTGTAGAGAATTAAACTGTTTATGCTCAGTCTCAGAAATCCTTCACAAATGACATTGAGTCTGGTTGCGACCAAGTTCCTACAACACAAAGAAGTGCACCTCTTTCTCAATGGTTGGGCAGTCAGTGCTCACAGATATCCTTGGTAGTTCAGACATTTCCGGGTTGTGGCTTTTGCGAGAAAGCAGAGGCTCAGATGTCGTTGTAAATTAATATTTCCATAAAGTGAACTGACACTTAACAACAATTATTTCATATATTTTATTCCTAATATTATTGAATCACTTGGTCAGATTCCCAACAACACGATTTCATTATCGACAAATAACTTTTTCATCACCACAACTGGAATTTGGATCGAATTCTTCCAACAACTTGATCCACTAAAGAGGAACACGACAAATTATCAACGTTCTGGGCAAGTGAGGGATATATGGGCCTTAATATTATTCTTCCGTTGTAGAAAAAGACCTAGGTGATTTCTGCAGCACAGGGTCACGTGATGCATCGATCCAGTGTCTGAGGGTTATTCAACACACCGAGAGGTCTGGTTCTCAACAGATGTCTGTCTTTGTCTCATGATGATCACACTGATCGTCGGCATTACAATACAAGGCTGTTGGGTTTCGAGCTCGACCCAGATGCCAATTCTGGTCACGTGACATCCCCCCACAAACCCAGATTTCGACAGGAAAAACGGGATTCGGAATATCAAATTTCCGTGAGCAATTCCCCGGAATCAACAGAATTTTGTACGGTGCTCGGTTATGCACACGTTTATTACCGAGGTTTTTACCGTGGTGGGATCTGCCTCAGACCATTTCCGGAGTCCGTTTGGGCCTGCGAATCCGCGAAAATGGCGGATTGTCACTACTAAGGTCCGGCAGGACTGCCGGAGGAACCGGTTTTAAGACCTAGCCTTCCTCAGCACTTCTTCAAATCTCAACACCCCCCAACACACAGGATGAGCAAGGACAACAAAGATCTGTCTCTAACGGTCCCTCTTGAAAGAGGGAATACTGACAAAGTGGATGTCTCACTACAAGAGATGGACGAATCTGCTGTGTCATGGTGGCACATCAAAGCAGTAGCGATCGCTTCTGTTGGGTATGTCAAGAGATTGAAAACAACATGATCACATTTCTGACATTTTCAGATTCTTCACTGATGCTTACGATCTCTTCATTACCAATCTAACAGTCGCTATGATCTCCTTTGTATACTTGAATGGGTCTGACCATGCCCCTCCCTTAGACGATGGATTCATGAAAGGAACAGTGCTCTTCGGCACACTCTTTGGGCAGATCCTCTTCGGTCTTTTGGCCGATCAGAAGGGCAGGTTCGTATGAAGATTATTTTATAGAGGATGACATCTCGCAGACAACAGATCTACGGAATAGAGTTGATGATCATCATCGTGGGTACCATCGGTGCCACAATGTCTGCTTCGCCCGTTCGTGGCATGAACATCTCCGCCATGATTTCTATTTGGAGGTTGATCATGGGTGTCGGCATCGGTGGTGACTATCCTCTATCGGCCACGATCACTGCAGAGTTCTCAAACAAAGGAAGAAGAGGTACACTCATGTCTGCCGTCTTCTCTATGCAAGGAATTGGCCAACTCATGGGTGGAATTGTCTCCATGATCATGCTGGTCATATTCAAAGAGTCCATTCAAAAGGATCCCCTCATGCTCGATTACGTCTGGAGATTCATCATGGTACACAATCGATCACCTTTATTTCATTCAGTTTTAATCAATCCTCAGGGTCTTGGAGCCGTCCCCTCCGTTGCTGTTCTTTACTTCAGACTCACCATGCCCGAGAGCCCCAGGTTTGCAAGAGAGCGCCTGAAGGCAGAAGAAGATGCCAAGAACGGTATCACCAAAGAGGTGAAGCTCGGTGCCACTTTTGCCGAATTCCGTGCACATTTCGGCCAATGGAAGAACGGCAAGGTGAGACACTCTAAACCCAAAACAATGTGATGACGCCGCCCAGGTCCTCTTTGGAACCGCGATGGCCTGGTTCCTTTTAGACATTGCTTATTACGGAATCAATCTCAATCAGTCATACATGATCTCCACGCTCGGCCTGACAAAGACCGGAGATGCTTACACACATTTCATGTCCATCGCACAAGGAAACACCGTGGCCGTGTGCATGGGTCTGTTGCCAGGATACTGGGTGGCTACGGCCCTCATCGACATAGTTGGTAAGTCTCAGAATCCTCACGGAAAATTCTGACGTCACAGGACGTAAACCCCTTCAAATCTTCGGGTTCGCCGGTCTCACATTGTTCATGGGCCTTCTGTCCGTGTTTTACTGGAATCTGAAGGCAAACGCCCCCGCCGCCTTCATCACCTTATACGCCCTCGCCCTCTTCTGCTTTAACTGCGGCCCGAACACCACCACCTTCATTATCCCTGGAGAAGTTTTCCCCACAAGATTTCGTTCAACAGTGAGTCACATACTAAGTTTAGATCTGGACACGTGATGACGTGTACAGTGCCACGGTATCTCAGCAGCGGCTGGCAAGGCTGGAGCCATCATCGGAACATTCGCATTCCCACAGATCATCGCGGCATCACCTGTCGATGGACTTCGCATTCTATTGGGTGTCTTTGCGCTTGTGATGGGCATGGGTCTTGCCGTGACCTTCTTGATCCCTGAGAGCAAGGGACTCGCATTAGAGGAGATATCTACAGAGGATCTCAAGGACGAGGTGGACTTGAAGACACCGGTCGAGGTCTGAAGAGACTGTTTGTACAAATAAAAGAAGAGAATCGAGTCGCAATATTGGTGAAATTTTAGACAGTCAAAAGGAGTTATTTTGATCATGAAGAATGAGACGTTCCAGTGTACTCTTTTATTGCTATTAAATTTGGCGTGCGTCTTCTCTCTTCGCATGACTCTGGAAATATTTAGATGACGTCTAAGTGCGATGTGCATCAACTGCGCTCACCTTTTTAGTTCTCAGTCTTGTCGGCTTCGGTTGTTTCGGTCTCTGTGTTTGCAGGTTCTTCGGCTCCAGCCTCTTTGGGTTCCTCAGTCTCGGCGGCATCCGTCTTTGTCTCGGCGGCGGCAGAATCACTTGTGGTGGCCTCTGCGTCGGTCTTGGCCTCGCTTGTGGCAGCGGCATCGGTTGAAGGGGCTTCAGAAGAGGGTGTCTCGGTCTTCTCAGCAGGAGCAGACTCCTCCTTCTTCTCGGCAGCGTCTTCTTTGTTTTCAGTTTCCATCTTGTCCTCAGCAGGTTTGGCCTGCTCTTTGTTTTCAGTTTCCATCTTGTCCTCTGCAGCCTTGGCCTCTTCGGTTGCTGGCTTCTCTGCCTCTGTGGTGGATGACTCGCCATTCTGGGTTTTAGTCTTAGCGACCTTGGCAGCAGGTTCGTCGTCCTCCTCTCCATCGTCGGAATCGTCCTGTTCAGATCAGAATCTCAAAGAAATGGAGATTACAAGACATACCTCTGCCTTTCTCTTCTTATCTTCGGCTGCCTTGGCCTTTTCGGCCTTAGCTTGGTCCTTTTGGGCTTGCTTCTCGGCGGTCTAAAAAATGTATCAGAAGAATGAAAGAGGAAAAACGATCTTGGAGATATTGAAACGCACCTCTTTGTCCTTCTGCTCCTTGATAACAGCGATCTCTTCAGGACTCTTCTTCAGGCGTTCAATGAGCTGCTCTTTGGAGCCAGAGGAAGATTGGCTGGTCTTTCTGACCGCATCTCTGAGGGCGCTAACCGTCCATTTTTCGAATTGACCAGTGCTGCGAGAGGATCAATCAAAGTCTAAGAGATAGAACTGTTCTCTACTCACGCAGTGTCTGGTTTATCTTTCAAGATGGTTTCGATGGCCTGTAAGAGATCAAAAAAAGTCGTACAGATGCACAATAGAGACATACCACGTCCTTCTTGGGTGCCTTTCCTTCAGTGGTGATCTCAGCACGTAAGGCATCAATTGTCCAGCAGTCAAGTTCCTTTCTTAAGGCACTGTGATAATTCAGAATCAGAAACTTGGCATTCTTCAAGCAGTCAGGGACACAATAGTACTCACTCTGCCTGGTTGTTGGTGTTGCTTGCTGTCTCAGTTGCCATTATGTTAGACGTGATGTGCCTTTTTCAAAGAGCCGTTAAAACTGAAGGTTCTGTTCGTTTTACAAAAAAAAATTCAAACAACCGACACGCAATCATCAACCTCGATATAAACTCCCACGTGATTCAATCAGTTCAGTTAGAGCTCTCCAATTCTGTGTCTATGAGGTATTGTGTCCTTTATAAAGATTTCGAGATGAGAAACTTTGGGAATGTCATCTAGAGGACTTGGAGCGAGTAAGCCTCCAGAAGGTACAAGTCCCCAAATCAAACTTTAGATTCTAGAATTTAGATCGTGGGGAGTTGGAAGATGGACCAGGAGAAACAGAACAGTTTCAATAAAATAAGACTGTAACACGCTCAACGGAAATGTATAATCATCCAAACACGAGCCACACTAAGCAAAACTCAACACGACATTATTCCAGAAGTACGTTCGCCACCGTTGAAAATGGACGTCTCTCAATTCTCTTTCAACCGATACGACAGCGACAACGGGTCATCACAACAAGAAGAGTGCCCAGATTATTTCGACTCGAACATGAGCTTTAGTGAAGACGACTTCAAAGTAAGTGATGGTGAGTACATACATTCTTATAATGAAAATCTGCCAACTGATCGATCTTAGATGATCAGCCAGCAACTATAGGTGTAGATATCGAGCCGGCAGATGATGAATCTTTGTACCAAATTGGATCATACAAACTCAGTGGTTTCGGTCCCAAGAGGAGCACAAGAGATATTGGATACAGGTCACAACCTCTACAGTTGAAAATCGAGACACTTTCCCACCGTGAGAACTTTTCTTCAAGAGGGAAATGTACGGGATGTAAGAAGGAAGAGACCATCTTTGGTTGGTGTCCTCACGCCCTGTGTCCCAGCTGCTGGAACAAATATGTTCTCGAGCAGGTGAGCACAGAATCCCAGCTAAGGATTTTCCTAAAGAGGTTTCACAATCACGAGCTTGCATGTGAGTACAATGATTTTGATACTTGATCTAAACATGATCTGACTTACCCAGGTGAGAAGAGGTGTATCCGAATATGGAGTTACGAAGAATGGAAGATGGTTATGCACCCCTACACTCATAGTGTGGTATGATGATCATCATCGTATCATCTTCGCACAGCGTCACGTCCTCATTTTGTACTGCAGCCGTTAGAACCGTAGAACCCCTGCTACGCTCGGGAGGCTTAAAGAACAGCGGCAAAGCCGTAAAGGTTGGCTTTGTTAAGAGGAGCAGGTCATGGCTGCATACAGCACAATACCGAGCAGGAATCCTCACGGAAATATCCCTTTACACATAGAGGACTTCAGCCTGCAGATCTGCCCACATGATGGAAAGGTGATGAATTTTGGCTCGAAATTTCAACCTTTCTTTTCGGCGGGAAATATCTGACTCGTTGTAGTTGAGAAATATATATGATGGAAGCGATTTCGTATCTTTGGGAGACAGGCATACAAAGGCATTAGAGATGGCCGTAGTACAGACAATACAGAGACAGCTACGTCAGGAGTACGGAATGATCGAGATCACTTTCCCAAAGGTACCCAGAACATTCGTAAATCTTTCTCAGAATCTTCAAAGAATTTTCCAGAAGATTTCGTGTGTATCTCCCGCTCAAGATTGCAGGAAGAACCCGATAAAGAGAAGAGGTCCAGCTTTATGATTTCACCGAATTTTTATGAGAACAAAAACCCCTGCCTCGTCATCATCCCCGGACCAAACGGACTCCCGGGAGTCTGGGACACTACCGGATTTCTCCAATACGGTGTGACAGCTGTCAGTATGACAGGTTACGTCGAGCAGGCGTACCGGAGGGGATGGAGCGTATTGATGCTAAACACTTTCAACAATGAATGCGAGTCTGCGACAAGCAAAGAGAAGAGAGAGAGTCTGAAGCGGTGGGCAGAGCTAGATGTAACTGAAATTTCACCGAATTTTCGAGATTGAAGAGTTGTAGATGAAGAGATATTTTCTGACGAGCGGGATGCCCTGGGATAAGTACAGTGGGCAAACACGAAGGATAAGCAAGAGTAGTACACCTTTACTTCACCTCAGTAATGTGTGGAAGGTCTGTTAAACTCATTTTTAAAATTTAATTTTACTTTTGTTTTTACAGTAATTCTTTTCTTCATTGATTTTTTGTTGAAAAGTGAACAGATGACCCTCGGCAAGAAGGAAGAAAGTATAAATTATATCGTGTCTTTTGACAGAGGTAAGATATCATGTCATGACATCGCATTCATTTTCCGCCAAAACGAGTGCTGTTTATCATACAGGGGGTGATGTCATTCACAACCTCATGGACCGCGAGAACTCCAATTTCACTGAATTATTCTTCGCCCACGCTATGCTCGACACCACCGTAAGTATGACGTCATCTATTTTCCCGCCAAAAATCTCATTCAGAAAGGTACTTGTCCCTCGCAACTTGAGTCATGAATTGGCTGTATGGACGCGAGAAAAATCATGCAACTGGAAGGCCAGCACATTCCCTTTTGGGCAGTACGTTCTATTTTTAGCACACTCAGTTCTAAAAATAGCAGATTGATGCCTTCATCAACGAAATCATTCCAAGAGATTAGCGCGGGAGTTTTAGAGTACAGACTTGTGCCACAAGCAGCAGAGGGATCTGTCTTCAAGTTCTTCGATATGATCACGTATAAGCCGTGCCGCCCAGATTTTCCTTGAATAAAATCTGGTGTCGTGCGAAAAAATATTGGGAGAAAAATGAGGAAATTCTTCAAAAAATTAGGATTCACAGATTTTTTTATATTTTTATCTTTTTTCGATTTTTTAGATTTTTTTAGATTTTTTAGATTTCTTTGGTTGGTTGTAATTCTGGTATTTACAAGATTGGAACAATTTTCCGAAGACAACGATCGTGGCGGAATGTCACAACAGGAGCTCATACAGGAGCGGACAGATGCATTAGATAAGAGGGAGTCACAACTGAATGATCGTGAACGTCAACTCGATCAGATCCTTAAGAATAAAGAGGAAGAGTTTAAGAAGATCTATGCAAAGAAAGAAGAAGCTCTAGCGGCCAGAGAAGAGAAGTTGAGAAAAAAGATGGAGTGGATGGAGGAAAATGTGAAGAAGGCCGATTCTAAGATCATTTTGAACGTGGGAGGGACAATTTTTACAACCTCAAAAGCGACACTAATGAGTCAACCAAACAGTTATTTTACAGCCATGTTACAGAGCGGGCTTTTCCAAGTGAGAACATCATCATCCATCACTTTCCAGAATCATGTTAGCGCTGGAACGAACAATTGGCTCTACAGTTGCGAAAACACGAAACAAACAGCTTCTTGTGTCAAAGCACACTCTCTATGCGGCCCTGCCACAAAATTGATTTTTTCCCCCAGACCAAAAGACTTCACGCCTGTACAATATTAGTTAGTTTCACGCGCCAAAATCCTGTTGAATTAAGGTGTCTGTTACCGTGAATTGGAGAAAATCCATCACTTTCCAGAATCATGTTAGCGCTGGAACGAACAATTGGCTCTGCAGTTGCGAAAACACGAAACAAACAGCTTCTTGTGTCAAAGCACACACTCTATGCGGCCCTACCACAAAATAGATTTTTACCCCCAGACCAAAAGACTTCACGCCTGCGGCAGATCACAGAAACAATCCAGTACAATATTAGTTAGTTTCTCGCGCCAAAATCCTGTTGAATTAAGGTGTCTGTTACCGTGAATTGGAGAAATGAATAGTCTATTTTTAGCGGCAAAGTCGCGATCTCATTCCAAGTGAAATTCACGCGAAATTTGATAGAGTTTTCAGCCAGACAAAGATGGGTCTTATTTTATTGACAGAAATCCGGAACACTTCTCCATCATCTTGAAATATCTCAGAGATGACGTCATGTCAGTGTCAAAGTTAGACGAAGATCAATTGGAAGATCT
>MZNV01001863.1:0-29926 GCA_002081555.1 Protostelium mycophagum | reverse complement strand
TAATGCTATGAATAACAGGTATGTAAAGGCAATTGGCTGCCCTGATTTTGTCAACTTACAATTTATTTTTTTACCCCCAAAGAATTAATACCATTCCTGTTCTATTGATTCTCTCTATCTGATTCAGCAAGTTGTTCAGCTATCTAATGTGACACTTCATTTTTAAAATAGAATGCTATCTGGTTGTGCTCTATCAGACATCCAAGGCCTACCTATCATGACAGCTGCAAGGTACACCTTACATTTGAGTATGAATGAGACTCTTACATTTTTTGTAATGATTGCCAATTACCTTCTCTCACAAAATTAGACGGAGAGAACCTATCTACCCAGCCAAAGACCTAGTCTACTACCTCTGCTTTCTGCCAGTCATAGCAAGCAAATTCTTGTCAGATAACTGTGGTCTGTATTATAAACCAATAAAAGATTTAGATGAGTAAATTGTGATGTAATCTGTTGATCTATATCAGCCACATCTCTAATGTCAATTCCAAGGACTTGATATTCAAAAAGACACATATTATGAATGAAATAATTTTGCAGGTGCAGTCGCATTTTTCAGCTGACAACAGAGGATTGCAGTCAATGTTGACTGTCAGGTTGATGTGACATAAGGCCCCAAAAGGCCCTATAAAACGACATCTTCTCTGTATCTATCAAAACCGCTATTATAATGCTGATGACGCAATGTGCTTTGTTGGACATGTTAGTGGATTGAAGACTTTTAATCTTCTATAACAATCAAACTGTGTATAAAGGTCAAGATGACATATCTGCCAATTGTACAATTGGTCTTCCTTGGTCTGGTTGGGGTCTACTTGCAATGTTTGATATGTCCTCTATTAACAAACCAGTAACAGGGACACAAATCAATGGATGGAAGGGATCAGCATAGACCACCGTCTATAGAACCCGTAACCTTGTGAGTCCACTTGATGTGAATGCAGCAACTTAAAAACTCTAGACATTTTGTGATAACTCTACTACTTTATTTTACCTCCACTTTGAGTTGAAGACAGCCCAGAGTTATGAGAGTTTTCAATTTAAATTTGCTGGTATAAGCCAAAACGTTGATGAGATACCCACTGGTAATCTTGTCCCCATATCGTGTCTCTCCAGAATGGAATGAAGACATCCATTCTCAGGTTTAGGGATTTAGATTTGAAATAAATATTCAAGTTACATTACCTTCAGGCCTTTTTATATGTTGTCCGGGCACAAGTATGTCGACACAGACACGGCTTTTTTCTCGGCTCAATCAATAAACATGGAACAAACACGCAGAGTTCTGTAGTAACCTCTACGAAAGAGAGACCCCAGGGCAGGTGGTATATGAGGACCTTTGTATACGCGACAGTGGCTATACTGTAGGTAGTTTCCCTCATTTCTTTATAAATCACCCTGTACGCTCCAAATGGAGTGACCACTCTGGGGATAAAAAGAAGAAGCTGAGGTCTATATCAAATAAATTTATGCGGTTCTTTGGGTTCTTGATTCAGCACTCATTTCTGTGACACTCATCGAGTCAAGAGAGAGACACCACTTCTTTTCTGGGATCTTCTTGGATTTTCTGTGCTTTTTGGCACCTTTGCGACGGTCACTTTTGCCTTTTCTTTTGGATTTGTGTGGGCTGGGGCTTATATCAAAGAATTTATTCGATTCTTTGGGTTCTTGCACAAAATTCAAAAAAAGAATAAAAACAATGAAATTGAGTAATTCTTTTGTGAGACATCACTCGTCATCACATTAATGAAGGCTGTGTTGGACAGTCTTTTTCGAGATAGTCTATCTGCAATCCTCCCTTGCAAATGTTTCCTGCTTGAAGCCTGTACCTACTGACTGTCAATATCTATGAAAATACACAAAGATTTACCCTTTTGTGATGCGGTATTTACGACCGGGTCTGCACCAGGTAGGTGGGTCATTAATAGTTATGGTGTTGTCTCTCACACATACTCCCTTCTCATCACGTTCGTATCCGTAATCACTTTCACATGTCAGTATGAATTCTTCATTTGTGAAATAACATCTCACCATTCATAGTCTGACATTGTACACAGACAAGAGGTCACAGATACGACGAGATTCTTTGTGAAATTGGAAGGGTTGCGACAAGTTACACCCGACTTTCTTCTTCTGTAGACAATATGTCCTCCCATCATGCATCTGTCATCCCCCTTAATTCCATTATAAGGCACGAAATCCTCATAGTCCGTGTCTAATTGACATTCCTGTCGAATGTCAGGAAACAACTTGTGATTTGCCTCTTACCCTAGCTAGAGAGTTGAACTTGACGGCGGTGACCTTTTGCATGCCCTTGTCAGTCAACATGAAAGTATCCTGGCCGTAATATTCTATCTTTGAAACTGAGACAGAAAGGTTGAGTGTCTGGACTGTACGCCCAAAATCCAAAGTGTAACTTTTGCATGTCAGTAATCATTGAACATGACATTGATCATTAACTCACTATAACTCTCCAGACCACCACACTACAACTCCCGCACCCTCTGCGATTGGGCCAAAGAGAGATCCTCTATCTGACACTTTCTCAAAAGTGAGGCCGTTATCGATTGACATCAGAGTGATCCAATCTTGAGAATATTTCTCTGCAAGAGATTCTCCAAAGTTTCCTTGGGCCATGATGACACCAGGAGCTGTTGCACTTGTCTGTATGGAAGATACAGCCAGATGTACGCTACACGCCTATATTATGTTAGAAAATATAGATAATATAATTATAATATAAAATAGAATATCTGAAGTACCTTGGTGCAATTCTTGTCTTTGGTCTTGATCATATCCCACGAAGAGCCATGGTCGAATGATACGTAACTTTGGATCTTCTTTCCATACAGTCCGACTTTAGTGAATCTATTGATGAACTGTACGGCACCAATACCGTCAACCACGTTCCAGTCATAATCGTTGATTCCACGGAAAATTCGAGTGTATTCTACACCAATACGAGCATCAGAATGGTAAAGATCACCGTTGACTACAACACTGATAGATCTGTCGGTGTCGCCAATCACGGTAAATTGTGTCTCCTATGTACAGTCAGATATTCAACACATCAGATATTATAATAATGCTATATTCCGAGTCTATTGCATTTATAGTAAGTACAACATTAAGAAGCCTTGCAATAATATCATGTACGATATTCTCAATATCTCATTTTCTATCAATCATACAAATAAATAATGATTATTAACATTCTCTTCACCTTGATGTTGTCCTTCCAGGGAAAGGGTGCAAAAAAGTCTTTTTTATTTCTTCCGATGTCGGGTGACACAGCCAGATGACTGCCAGTAGCTAGAATCATGTGGTCCTTGGTTGTGTAGAAGAAGTATGAATTGTCTTGCAGTTCTACGGCAGCATCGCCTATGGAAGTGTAGATCTTGTTGGAGTCTGTCCTTACATAAGAAGTCGTATTGGAGACTTCTCCCACTCCAGAATCTCCCCAGTAATAGTTTCCAACATGTAACTGATAAAAGGGTGTCTGTATGAGGTCATTGGGGAAGATTTTTGGAGAATGGACTAATTACAGGATTCCATGTCTGCCCATAGTCTGTAGAAATAAAGTCCCGCTGTGCTCCCGACAGTAGGTATCCAGGCACAACAGGATGCCATAAAAATGTCAAGAATGAAACTTGAATGCCTGGGCTATGGATGGACCATGTTCTTCCTGCGTCTCGTGACACCCAGTAGGCGAATTCGTAGAAAGCGCTGTTTCCTATGGTACTTTTGATCAAGATCGCCTGCGTCCATCAGCAGGTGTCGTTAGTGTATTTTATATGCCTTGTCTACTGGTGAAATAAAGATCTGATCTGGAGAGATCCATTTAGAGTTCTGATTTGATGGAAGAGACATCACGCTCCAGGTGAATCCTGTATCGTTGGAATACAGAAGATTTCCTCCACATGTAGCAAATACGACCTGCATCTGTCAGATCAAAGCCAGTATCGAAAGTCTCGACCCTCTCGTCATATTGCTTCAAATCTCTCATCTTGTTGTCATATGAACACATCCATGTCTAAGTAAAATGTCAATTATGTTTGTGGTTTGAAAGACACTCACTCTCTGATATTTTGGCTCTGCTAAAGCATAAACGATGATGGTTAAAAAGATGATCAGTTGCAGCCTCATCTCTTGAATTTGAATTGTTGAACCTCAGAACTTCGAGAATGAATCAACACAATCCCAAATCAAGTCTCTCGACTTCTCTTTTCTAATTCTACATCTCCACGCAAATGTCAGGACAAATCCGCGGAGGTTCCACAAATCGTCTCGTTGTAAATCTCAACCAGAAAAACTTCAAAGGTCTACAACAAGCCTGAAGAAAACAAAATGCTGCTCTTCATTTATTTTAATTGGGACAGCCTGGTTTGAAAAAGGCCAAAAATACCTTCCATTTTAATCAAGGTTCAAAAAATCAGTTGCCCTTCAAAGAAACCGCTCAATAGTAATGCGATCCTTTATAAACAACCAACTTTTTACACCGTGCCCTCACTCTGAGCAGCACACACGTTTTCGGCATGCATTTTCTTTGCACAACAGCGCACATGTCTCCAGCTCTGACACTGTTTCAATTTCTTCAACTTGTTCCTGCTGTACTGTAGTGCTGTGTATTCCATGCTTGTGTAACACCTAAAAATAGATCAACTCCATGGCTGATCCTCTTTCAGTGGATTTCATCTGAAGTTTCACTGGAATTCACCTCTTTGATCTCTTGACCGATTCTCATGGTTTCTTCACCCTTGCTTGCCACGTGTACTGTACATATATTGCGATTGTCGTCCAATTGCCATACGTGTAACTCATGAATACCAACTACGTCCGGAATCTGTTCTAAATTTCAGTGAAAAGTAATGCGCTCATTTTCACCTTGTTGATGTCCTCTTTGATCTTCTTGACGTCCACGTCGTGAGGAACACTCTGAAGGAACACCAGAGATGTGTTCTTCACCAGACCGACGGCACTCTTTATCAACAATAGACATAACAATAAACTGTGGAGATTAATTTGATAAAGTGGATAAAAATACCTCAAGGCAGGGTCGACATAGAACCTCCAAGAGAAGTTTGTTAACCAAATAAAGAGGGAGCTGGCTATAACCGCAATAGATCCCAAAGCATCACCCACGATGTGAAGGAAAACTCCATGAAGCGCAGAGCTCTTCACTTTCTCTTCGTCCTTATGATCATGGTCGTGATCATGATGACCTGGATTATTCAGACATTAAAGAGGTGATCGTCCAACCTTCATCGTTGGTGATGACGATATCTATTTTAGTATCATGTACGCTCTGATCAGAAGTCTTTGTGGTGTCATCTCTTTCGTGGTGACTGTGTCCATGTTTATGCCCATGTTCATGTTGATGTTTTGGACTCTTCTTATGTTCTTTATGAAGCACAGAGCTCTTCACTTTCTCTTCGTCCTTATGATCATGATCGTGATCGTGACTGTGGCTATGTCCGTGGCCGTGACTGTGATCATGTCCTTCTTCATCCGAAGAATGGTGCAATTGATCGCATTCTATGTCTGTATCTGTTCGTCCAATCGTGTAATCCTCTGGAATGGACAAGGCAGGTGAAGGTTCTGCAACCTTACCCTCTTCAATTGTTCTCAACTCAGTCTGATTTGGTGTCATCAATTGTCCAAAGATCACCCTTGTACATTAAATAATGGTGAAATTTTACATCGTTTTTTTTGTGTCCATGCTTGTGCGAGTGCTTGTCCTTCTTGTGACCATGAGAGTGCTTATCCTTCTTTCCATGGGTGTGACTGTGTCCGTGGCTGTGGCTGTGTCCTGCATGTCCTGCGAAAAGAAAGAGCCCAACGATGTTGAAGCCGAGCCCAACGGAAGCTACGATCAAAACCAGTTTGGGGTCTTTAATGGCTGGGAAGGTAAGAATGAAAGAACTAGCCTTCGTAACTCACGTTCCAATTCAAAAAATCTCTGTATGGCCTCAATGACGATGTTAAAGACGAGAGAGAGAAGGAGTATTCCGTTGATTAGACCACCCAATATTTCCGCCCTCACCCAGCCGTACGTCATGTTCTCAGTGTGTTGCTTCTCTGAGAGCTGGAAGAGTTTAGCAGTAATTATTTATGGTAGTTGACCTTAATGGCTACGATGGCAATAATCAAAGCAATAAGATCAGAGAGCATGTGAAAGGAGTCCGCGACGAGAGCAAGAGAATGCGTGAAGTATCCAACTATGATTTCGGCCAGAAAGAAGAGGAATGTGAGAGTGCACATTACACTCAATTTGATTATGTTATTCTTCTTGTTCTTGTCCTTCTGTTTCGCCATTGGAATTGCAATGTGCTTGATCCGAACGTTTTGTAATCGTGGATGTCAGACGAAACCTTCTCAGAAATTGTCAGCAAAAAGTCCAAGTGGAAAGATTTTTGGATCTTTGGCTAAGAGGGCATCCAAAAGAACCAGCTGCTGAGACGACCAGGCACCCATTTCTTGGGCGAAATAGTGAGTTTTAGAATGGAGGATAAATACCAATTTTTGAAATTTGATGATTTGCCACAAACAACGACCGGAGCTCATCAAATTTTTCATTTGCAATCAATCGAAAGATACAGGACACGCCCATCCTTTGATGGGCAGAGACTGACGCCATAATAAATAGAGAGTTAAATCATGCCACCGCGGCGGCGTCCAAGACCACAAATTCCGGAACCCATGTCGAGGTGGGTCGAAAGAATGGAATAATCTGACATCATTTTCTCTAATCTTGCTATTTCAGGTCCAATAATGCAGCAGACGATGATTTGTCTTGGGCAGGCCTTGATCTCTCCCTTGTCTTCAGTGATTATTTCTTAGTGACGAGGGGTGCCAGACTTGGCTGCTTTCCAATTTCAGTTCCTGATTTTCAAGAGAATATTCCTGAAGAAGTAGGAAAATTAATCTCGATGACAGTAGAGGTAATTATTCACATTCTCTACCTTTGTATATTCAGCGTAATCATCACATGATCTTCATATCATCTTGAAAATCACGTGCGCGATATTGATGTGATCAAGAAAGAAGAGATCGAACGAAGTCTTCGGATACAATCTTGTATAGAGGGAACAGAAGAGACCAGGAAATATAGAGAACCAAGTGAATCACCAGAGAAGTATTTTTCAAGATTACAAAGGCAGCTATGGCACATGCCAAACGGCGCCAACTCTATTTACCACTCTACACACACGAAAAGGTAATACGTTCGTTTCGATGTGTCCTCTTACATTTGGTACAGCTTCCTTCAGACAATGAAAGCCAGAAGTCTCATCACTGCAAAAATTTTCAAGGCACAAAACCAAAAAGAGACAGCACAAAACTCTGTATGTACATTTTATCGTTGTGCTGTCGTCATCACTGACGATCACAGAAAACCCCTGAAAAACTGCCAGAAAAGCCGGAACCTTGTGAGTCTACCGATCTTTCATTGAAAAAACATCTGATTTTGTTCAGCCATAGAGACACAGTTATTGTGCTCCATCATAACGCCTTTCACCATGAAAATTATGACCACAGACCACGAACAAATGCCCCTATTCCTCGAATCCATCAGAACTTTCATGGAGAAACAAGCCTGCTCCTCGCTTTTTGAGACGGACCAGTCTTCATTCGAACAATTTTGTGATTGGTTCACTGGACTCTTGTACACGATCCAGGCTGATTCTCCATTGTGTCACATTTTACTGGAGATTCTCGTTTCCATGGCTGCCGCGACTGGGTCGCTCCGGACTTTTCTGTGCGTCATCAACTATCTCCAGAAGAACGAGGTGAAGAATATTCCTACAGAGGGCAGAGGGGTTTACAAATCTTTGAACAATATCGAGAAGAGAAGGGAGCTCACATTATGCGTCCCAATCTCTCACATTAATCCACCACGTCAAACGGGTGATATATTCATTTTGTAATTTTAAAACAGAATTTTAATAATGGTGAAAATCTGAATATTCCAGGAACATTTGATTTGGATCTACCATCTGCCAGCACCAAAAATCCCGCGTCAAATGTTTCGATCGCATCAGATAGAACACATCTATATGTCGGATTAGGCGACACAATATACAAGATAGATACAAGAAATAAGAGCAGGGGCATCTCTTGTGGATCTTTCACACTTTTGGCGGGAAAAACGATCTCCTCTATGGCAATATTAAACGACATCATATTTGTGGTCACCACGGAGATGGACTCTGCGGCGAAAATAATTTTTAAATTGGTGAATGCGAAGACCATGACAGTGAGTATCTTTTATCTTTTTAATTTTTATTTGAGGGTGTTCTTCTGGTTTTTGTCAAGGCGCAATACTTTCAAATTTGCCCCAGCACTTTGTGTTTAGAAGTGACCCAAAGTTGAAATTGAGTGATTTTAATGATACAAAGGGCCTCATTAAATAGAAAATCAAACAAATTAGTTTCGTTTTATATTCTCACATTAACAAATGCCGAAGGACATGGGAGAATTGCAGTACGACAGTCCTGAAGGCAAGGGCAACCAGTCCTATTATTATATCATGAGTGATGGAAATCGTCTATTTTTGATGTCCGAGCAAAGTCAGAGAATCCGCATAGAACGAATCAAATATAACCCTGTCTCTACAACGGTAAAATAAACTCTCACAAACGCGTGATGACCTCATCAGGTTGGAGAGGCAGAGAGTAAGAGTAATACGTCTACAATAGAACAGAACGAAGTAAAGATGGAAATTGTATCGAATAACAACGATGTGAAGGCTGACGGTCAGGACAAGAAGAAAGCAGAAAATACACCTACACTCGTTTTTGAGGCCGAATGCTCCGTGAGTGAATTTTCATCTTCATGTCTTTAAGATGGTTATACCTACTTGTCAACGAATATAAAAGCATTTTGCCCTTTTTGATTTGAACTAAACGCCCCAATATAAATTGACTGGTTGTAGACTATCAAAAATGCATCGTCAGACAAGAAATTACAGGGATACACGAATGGACATTGTGTGAATATATTTGTACAGAATCACACTCCAGGTCTCACAGACGTACAAGTGGTCACCTGGGCAACGGGTCAATCTACAACTGTTACACAACCTTCAAACTATTCAGAATCACCGATGTGTGAGTACACTTTGAATTTTATCTCAGTGGAGGAAGTATCGCGATCACTGAATGCCAGCAAAAATAACAAGTATTTTGCGGCAGAGCCTCAAATGTACCAAAAACAGTGAAAAAATTGACCGACAAAGGGAGTTTCTGTTACGACCCACATACCAATGTGATATGGGGGGTGAATACCCTCACCATGTCCGCCACATCATGGAAGAATAACGGCGACGCTATTCTACTCGAATACCCCAAGGACAACACAGACACTTATTCCACGCATTATTTAATCGCAAGAGAACCACAAGCGCCTTCCTCACGTCATTTGGTCTTCAGGATCCTCCGTAAGTTTTCATCTTTACAGCGTTGTAGATCTCGTAAATTGAAGAAATACAGTCACTTTATGTTATGAGATCGACAAGACCGGCCTGCGCGATAGAGACGAAAAGTGGCCGTGGACAGACAGGGAGCCCTTTGTGTTACACATCGAGAAGAGTTCCATCGAAATGCTCTGCAAAGTGATCTCCTTGCTTGTTTCGGACTTGTACTCTGAAGAATATGATAGAGAAGAGACGACCAAGTGTGTGGTGATGTCACTCAGAATATTCGAACTACACTTGTCGAAGATTGTGATGCACAACGTGGACAGACGACAGGTATGTGATTTTCATGCAAAGATGGAATGTATTTTTGAGTGTGAAGGCGCAGAGCACAACAGAATTCTTTCAAAACTATTGTTGTGGAATGTTGCGATACGACGTCAGAGAATAATAAAAATAGGCCGGATTGATTGAAGAGAATGGAGAACTAAACAAAGCAATGACGTCATTGAGAGACGATCTATGCTCGTTATTATTCGATTCTCCATCATGGAGTGGAGAAGCTTTGGTGAAAGTGAAGTCCATCATCTCTGCCACTCTCGGTTCAGGTGAATTCCTCGAAAATAGTATTCAGCCGATTTTAAAATCTTCTTAGGGTGTAATTTATTTTTTCCCACAGCGGAATCCCAAACCAAATTTTTCGGGCAGATTGAGAAGCAGATCATGGCTGACGGCGGATCACAATTTTACGATCTGTTGAAAGATTTCTTCGAATTATTACTGAATAATTTGATGCATCAGGATAACCAAGATTCTGAAAAGATGCAAGTGGACTCGAATTCTCAGTCGATATTGCTCAGATTCTCTTCACAAGTAATTTTACCACGCGATTATTTTGTGATTAATCCAATCTGACAGGTGATCAAGCACATCTCCAAGGTGAATATTCGCAACATCACACAACCCTCACAAGATTCCACTTCCAAGAAGACCGAAGAGCTCGGGCAGACCATGAGAGCCATACAAAAACATCTATTCTGCGCACTACAACGCAACCCCACGTCAGAGACAGTGATAGAATTCGTCAAGTCTTATTCACAAGCCGTATTCGACGGTTGTAGAGATATCGTCGGAGAGATTTTACGCACCATGGTGGGAGTAAAGAATATCGACGAGATGGTCTCAAACCAAGGTGAGAATGTCACGAGGGGGTGGGCGATGACGTCATCAGGGAATAACACACTGAGAATTCCTCCAATTTTGCCGGCAGTACAGGCACGCATCGAAAACATATTACAACACTCTCTCGTCAAGATACTATTGCCTCAACTCATCGTATCTCTCTCCGCCTCGAGTAAGACATCTCCATCTTATTTCTGGCATTTACACCGTTGTAGATCTCGAAGTTTTGGGTGAAGAATTGCTCGAACCGCTGCAAGAGCTGACTCTGCTGATGGACAAAGTATCAGGAGTTCTGTCTTCTGTTTTGTCTGCGGAGATGAAATTGAACAAGCAACAGAGGGTACCAGAATACAGGATTGTAGAGAGCCAGCACCCTTGCAAGTCTAACATTTACGATTCCAATATGTGGTCCATCTCCTTCAACGACGCGGCTTTTTTGACGGTGCACATCGACAAGAGATGCAAGATACTCTCTTCTTCGGTCACGTTAACCACCTCACAGAGTGAGTTCTACAACTCATTTTTCCTTTCATATGTTTGTCTGATACTTTCCAGCAAAGCAGATTGATCTCAACGCGCATCAAGAGACGATAGTGGTCCACGGTCCCAGAATGGAACTCAACTGGAGCAAGTCCAAGAATTACGATAATCCTATGGAAGAGTACTGGGGGCTGAAAATAGTCATCGTGCCGCACTACAAAGATCCAGTTGATATTCTTGCGTCTTCGTGGCTGTTGGACCTCAGCAAGTCCTTGTCTTACATCGTCGGGAAGGTACTTTTGATTCTTTAGAAACTGTTCAAACTCTTTCCAGATATCAATTGATATGGTTGTTGGCAACAGGAAGACAGACACATGCATAGAGACGTGGATGAATTCCAGGTTGATC
The DNA here is from genome assembly GCA_002081555.1 of Protostelium mycophagum. Classification (NCBI taxonomy): domain Eukaryota; phylum Evosea; class Variosea; order Protosteliida; family Protosteliaceae; genus Protostelium; species Protostelium mycophagum. The sequence goes on along the minus strand of MZNV01001863.1, from coordinate 18,441 downwards.
TCAAAAAATTCCGAATTACAACAGAGAGACCCAGAGGAGGATGAATTCTTGCGTCAACTGACCACCTTCGTGACTGGAGAGAACACACCGGCCGAGCTCTTGCACAATTTATTGCGGAAGACGAGGAGCATCGGAGGTCCACAGATCGATTTAGCTGACCGCTTTTGTATCGCGGCAATGCTCAACGTGAGTAGTGCGATTTTATTTGTTTGTGGTGGCATCTGTGTGTTGAATTGTAACTATAAGGAGTCATGGCTCGGCATGTTTATTGACGGATCTAGCACGTTAAGGCTGTCGGAGAGGCCGTCCAATTTTGTAAGAGTTTCAGCAGTTCAACGACAACACAACCCCCTCCTCAAGTAGAATATGTTTGGAGGATGGCCGCTAAGCACAGGACATATCTTGTACAAAAGAGTCAGCAATCCAAAGGCGATAATAGGTTCGTGGAATTTCACAGAGATTCCGCTGATTTTTCTAGTGTTCAGGAATTCAACGCGGTGGAAAACAGCATAGAGTTGTCCAAGTTTTTACTTGATTGTTCACCTGCTTTGAAGCCTATTCACAGCGACAAGTCAGGAACACCGTCACAATACAAGATGAGAATGACGTGAGATATTAAATTCCTGGGTTCACAAGACATAAGTAAGATGGACCTGAAAGAAACAGGCCGTCACCTTCAAAACAATTAAAGAGAAGCATAACAACAGAGAACATAACACCAGTTAAGAAGCAGAGGTTACAACAAGAGGACAAGAAACTGCTGTCGTCATTGCACATTGATCACGACCCAAATTACATGATGGAAAACGCGAATCAGGCAATCAGTAATCCCAATATCGCTGTAAGAGATGATTAACTTGAATTACTTCAAACAATCTCAAGAGAAGTGTTTTTAAGTGGTCCAGATCCCAAGGAAGAAGACGATGGTGAGAAGGAGCACTCAACCCCCAGTTTTCCCCAGGCCCATCAAGAGATCTGAATCTGTAGATGCCGCTGACAGACTCAAAATGACCAGATCTGCCTCTACAATGATGGCCATTCACAAGTGGAAGAAGAAGCACAATGCCGTTCCAAATACACCCGAGGTAACAGATTCTTTAACTTGGAAGCTGATGGCTGATAGGCTAATAAGGACACGTCATCACCACCACTATCTTCAGTGGCCCAGAGCATTTCCCCAGAAGTGACACACATATGCCAACTCGTGATAAGATTCATCCAGAGCAACGTGGATACCACCAGATTGGAGAAGGAGATGCGGGACCGTGGTCACATGGCCAGATCTAGACAGAGAGGATACGCCAATATGGACTTACTCTTCAAGAGTAGTCTGTTATCCACCGTGAGACAAGACTTTTTAGCTTACATGGTCACCACTTTTAATTCCAACGGATACACGTCTTGGGACAGAGGCGTAAAAGGTATGTACAACAGGTCGTTATGACGACGGATACTGATGACGTCATCAGGAAGCGGGGAGGAAGGGCACAGAGCGCCACAACGAGATTTTCTCCTGACATTAATCACATCACTTAAAAATCCCCTCACGCCAGTGAGCACTAGAATCATGGTGCTTAACGCCCTCGCCATGCAATACTCTCCCGCAGACTTGGAATTATTCGCTGCTGTCGACGGATTCTCTTCCATCAAGAAATTCCTGTCGACAAAAGAGAGGCTGGTATCGGCCAGCGCTTTGTCCTTGATGATCGTGCTGGCGCACGCCGTGTTTGAGTCTTATCAATTAGATGGTGCGGCACCCTACGAAGGTTATGACCCCAAGTCACGTGATGTCACTTCCATATTACAGGTGAAATTTCGTTGAAATCTTGACGGACTGAAATGGACAGGATGACATGTTGTCGACATTGTATACACACGTCAGATCCCTGTTCAATGAGTTGAGATCGCTGTCACAAGATGATGGAGATGGTCCAGAGAGATCTGTACGTACTGATCCAAATGGTCCAGAGGTAATTACGGCTTTTCATTTGAATGCGGTCTGTTGGCAAAGCCACAAATTGTATTATAATTATGCATCGGTTCAGATAAGCGTTGACATGCAATCAGATCACTATATCCGAATCGTCATCTCTCGGTATGGGAGCCTATTTAGAATCATCTATATTCAAGATCCTCGGATTCTATCAACTACTACTCAATTCCCATCTTCTTCAATCGTCCAATATGTCAGATGAGCATTCCACGTCATTCCCAACTGTCATTCCGGGAACACCCAAGTCCATTGTTCACAGACATCTCATCACCGGGGATTATTTCTGCCCTCTACTATTCTCTCTTTTAGAGCTGAAATCACCAAGAGTAAGGAGGATAAGCATCAGAATGTTGAGGACTGTACTGCAGACAATGTCTCCTGCTGCATTGACACATCACCTGTCGATCAACCCGGTTACTTATCTATTCAACGACGTAAGTCTAATCATTATCTTCTCATTCTTTGTGAGAATAATTAAACCGTGCTGTTGTGATTTTAAAATTGATGTTGACAAATTTAGATACGTGTTACTGTAGAAGCTCAGCTTCTTCAATGCGTCGGTAGGAATCTGTTGGGAAACATACCACAAACGGATATTAACTCTGGAATATTACGTACAGATGGAGCCATGACTTACAATTATGGGACGGAGCTGGTGATGATGGTGAGGTGTCTTTTGAGATCACCGCACTGGCAAAGCAGCATGCTGAGGACGATGCACTATTCACTGGAACAATTGGTGGCTATGGAGGAATGGAGTGGTGAGGATGATGTAGTGAACAGAGCCTACGCGACCTTTTCAATTATGGGTGGACACATCGATACGATACGCATCGGTGGAAGGTAATATCCAAGGAAATCTCTGTGTATCTCAAGGAGATATTTAAATATTCACAGGATCGAGGCGGAGTTACAAGACGGTGATGTAGAGAAGGGGATAGTGATTGATTGTGATCTATATGACCCAACACATCCACTCACAGTACTCGCTGAATCTGGTGAAACCGATAGGGATACTGTCATGATAGAACACGAGAAGAGCAAGATCACTCCCATCGCAGAAGTGTCATTTGATGTACAGAGCATGGCCGACATGACAGCATCGATGATGGAGAAGTACGATCACGTCATCAGCAGGGAGATTGTAGAGGGGAAGGATCTGATGCTCCATCATATCATGTCTGCCATCAAATTCTCCGCAATACGCTCCTTGGGAGCCTTCATGGAACAAGACGAATATTCATTCCAAACCGCCCTGAAGACGAGTGAGCCGATTATTTTTCCACGAAAATCATTTTGACGAGTTGTAGATATTCCAAAATATGTGCATAAACTATCGCTATCTACCATAGAGAGCGACACGGCATTCGCGTCTTCCAACCGTGACCTTGCTGGACAGGAGCTTCTCAGGATATTGTTCCAAATGCATGATTCCAGGAACATCTCGACCAGCATGAGGAGACTCCCAGAACAGAAGAAAGATGTCACCCCGGCACAATTATTTATGCAGGAGGCAGCGAGTCACTGGAATAACACAACCGCACTTCCGACAATACAAAACGAAGACGTTTGGGTTAAGGCAAGGGTCAACCTGACGATTGTCATTCTGATAGCCCACAGGAGCAGATGAAATTGGAAGGACAATATTCTTACTCGAATTTGGAATCCGATTGTGACGGGGGCGACCACTGCATATCGGAGGTCGTCCCAAATAATTGTGCCGTTCCAGGAATGTGGTTGCATATATGGGAGAGGCCCTCCTATCCCAAATTCTTGAGCTACAGTGGCAGGGTCGTCGCATTATCATACGACCGGACCGAACCGGATAAACCGGATAAATCACTGGTGAAGATGCACATCATGGAGCAAGAGACGGGGACGAGGTATTCAGTATCAACGATCTACAACAACCTCCACGTCAGATATCACTACAGTAAAATTGGTGTTCAACCGCTGAAGCAAAATTTGTACCACGGTGCATTCACAAGCGAGAACAGATTACTGACAGATCGTGAGTCTTTTTGATTTTATTATGGTTCAATGAATGACATTAAAATACTCATCTTCTATTGCGAAATGCATCTTTACAGTGCATATTTAACTGAATATAATAGTCTTGAGACAATCAAATATGGTTCAAATATATGGCTGTAGGGACATCATGTGCACACTTCTCAGCAACATACAATTCATCAACGAACAAGACGTATTCGACGCGATCTCCTCTGGAATGACGCAGTTATTCAGGATGTTTGTGTCTAGTTATACGAATCTACCCTCTGCATTGAGCTTCTGGCCGAGCCTTGATGCAGACCCAGAACTATCCACTGCAATTCCGAGATACAAATTGAGGTCTGGCATTTTTCTATTCTATTATTATACAATAATCCAACAATAATCCGCTGAAAATAAACAGGCAGAGAGCTCAAGAATTTACCGAGAGCATGCGTAGCGTTCTTTTCAAGACCAACACCATCTCATCATCCGAAGATTTCAAGAATGACCTGACGAAGGCCATCACAAACACCTCTATCGGACCATCACTCATAGTCCCACCACAATATCTCGGCCAAGAAGGGGCCATGATGTTCATGAGGTTCTCTGATAGCTCGTCATTTCTCGTCACTTTTCACCAAAAGTCAGTGTCATTCTCCACCTCTGTCACGACAGTCAATCTAAGAGTGGGTGGCAGCGTCACTTCTGAGATTGTAGATGATCAAGCACCTTGGATATTCAGTCCTTACATCTATTTTACTAGCTATAAAGTATGTATACATATCCTGATGTGGATGTGCGCTGAAGATCCTACAGCCGACTGACAACAACGCGCAAAGTAAAGATATAAGTCTGATGTGCATCACCCCTATCGGGACGGACATTTCCGTATGTGACAATTTGGCCCTGAACGGTCCGAATTTTGCCTATGTACACTGGATATTGGACGTGTTGTGCAACGGTGATACTTCGCGGTGGAGTCATTTCTTGTCGAGACCACTGGTGGAGGCGCTGTTTGTGTATTGCAGGAGTCCTGTCTCTATGCACAAGGTGAGTTTGATATATTATATATTATATATTATATATTCTCTGAACCATAAAGGTGTACGCGTTTCATTGGCTGTCCAAGATATTCTGCCAGCCCTCCCTCGCTCTACAATTCCTGAGAAAAGAGGACGAGAAAGTCATCCGACTCCTCCGCAAACTGATGTTCCAATTATTCGAGCCGACGTCACCGCTCGAAGGCAGGAGCACACCCTCACCTTATTTTGTGGCCCTTGCAGAATTCATCCTATCTGCAGATAAATTTGTCAGTGTGGCCCATAACCTCAGCAACATGACACGGGAACAAATGGAACGTGCTTATGACGAGTACAAGTCGGATTCAACCGCGGGTAATTCAGTCCGAGAAAGGGACAGGTTGGAACCTCAGAGACAAAACGAAGTAGAAGGGGCAAACCAAAACAATTTGGAACTTCGGAATTCCGAGAATATTGAAGATTCCGCGAATGGACAGGAAAATTCTGCGAATGGACAAGAAAATTCTGCAGACAGACAGGAAAATTCTGGGAACGGAGAAGAAAATTCTGAATCTATGGAAGAGTCCGGAAACAACTCGGAACAGCCTATGGAGGTGGTCCACAACAATGAAGAAGATCCACTCATCTACGAACCTTCCAAGAAAGAGGAGAAATGGTTCCAAGAGCTGAAGAGATTGAACCAACTGGTCGACTGCTTCTTGCCACTCAACAAAAAATCGAGAAGAAATTGGAGGGCATTTGGGGGAGACCTTTCTTCTAATCCGTTGAAGAGGGCCGTCGTCGAATTCGTCATCGGGGCACAAAAATTCGAGACGAAGCATCCTTGCACTGTCGCGGACAGTATGACGAGTGAGAACAAGGTGAGAGCATATGGCTTGTCTTAAAATAACTAAAACATATTATTGTTGTTTTGGTTTGAAGTATTACACGAAAACAAGAGTGAAATTATATGTTTGGAGAACTAAATAAAATAGGTTCATTTTCCAGGAGCTCAAACCCTTGTGATTTTCTTCAGTAACAAGGTTGCGTACAATAAACAACACGTGATGACATTCCGAAACAACAAGGGCTTCGATTACAACACAAGCAAACACACCACGGTAAGTCGTGATATCCTCATATAATAGACAAGTGTCTGAGACTATAATTATGCACACTGATCATTGTGAATGACATAATGACAGGTATTTGATTTCCTGGAAATACCAGGTGACACTTGTTTCTACCAATTCTCCATGAAGCCAGAAAACACAGAGCACCTTAGTGTGTATTGTGATTACTGCAGAGAAGTCACGAAATTCATCCTTGGTATCCGGTGGAAGTGCCTGAACTGCCCTGACTATGACCTCTGCAATGAGTAAGTAACTTTTTGTATCAAAAATCACCAAGAATTCGAAAATCCACAACACCTCAACCAATGACAAACAACAGCTGTTACACTGGCACAAATAAACCCAAAGTATCACATTCAGAAAACCACTTGTTTGTCAGGGCGACAAGTCCACTGGCTGCCTTGGACTTTATCCAATCGAGGCAAGTTGCGAGAGATACTGAAGCTGTCGACCACTCCAAACACAAATGTTGTTCTTGCGAAAAGCCGATCACAACAAGCATCAGATGGAAATGTGGCATGTGTCAAGTGAGTGTCAAGATGTTGTCATGACACCTGAAATTCCCCAGAATTATAATCTGTGCGACGATTGTGACAAGGCGGGAAAAGCGGAGGAGCATTCTCCAGCACATGTCTTCATCAGAGTGACATTTCCCGTGATAGAGGCTGACGAATCGGCGGTAACCTTCCCCAGGCAACAGAGTGAGATATCTCATTGAGATGTCATTGATGACGTGTACAGCGACATATTATGGCATATCCATGGCGATCATACCAGAATACGCAGATAAAGAATTTGATAGACGCCTTGAAAACGAAGACAAGTGAGTATCACAACGTCACGAAATTTCTGAGAAATTTCAGGGAGAGGGCGATCATGATCCAGCAAGACATGGCCAAGTGGTCATTTGAAGATGACAAGAAGTTGGTTAAATACCTGACACAGCTTGGAGAGGACCCGCTGACAATGTTATCCATAGATCTACCATCTGTTGAAGCGATCCACTCATCTGCTCCAGATCTTAAAAAGTGAGGCTTCAGAACCTCGTGATCATTCTCGATGATTAATTTCGATCAGGTTCGATTGGGACTCGATCAGATGCAGATTCATCTTGTTGAAAGAACTCAACGATGCAATGCTCAACTGCTTCCAAGTGATCAATTTCATCGTGCATGAGATGAACTATAGAGAGAGTGACCTGACACATCTGCTTCAAGATGCTGAATTGATTTGCTTGCCTCTATCGGAGAAATTCATCCTACTGCGAGATCTCATCTTCCTCGAGGTGACCTCGAGATTCCCGCGAAATTTCTCACAGATTTCAGGTGAAACTGGCGTATTTCGACCGAGTGTTTGAAGAGATGACACGAGATTATGGACAATCAGAATTGAGTCTAAATCGAGCCTTGGCCATATCAGGAAAAGGTAAATTATATATATATATATTATTTATTTATGTATTTTATATCATATATTTATGTATTTTATATCATACTTCTGGCACTCTCTGACCATGACAGAGACATTATTCTCCCAAGCGTTTCAGCAGTTAAAGTCACAGAAGAATCTGTTCAGAAGCACTACGAACCAGCCCTTCCTCGTAAAATTCGTTGGAGAAGGGTCACATGATGCGGGAGGACCTTTCAATGATGCGATGACCACGTTTGCTTCAGAGATACAATCGTCCTCTTTGCCTCTCTTCGTCCTCTGCCCTAACGGTGTCGGAGAAGTCGGTTTCAACAGAGAGAAGTTCGTGCCAAATCCGCAGATGACTTCACCCGATCAGCTCATGATGTTCAGATTTGTCGGGTTATTGATGGTAAGTTTTTATATTTATCACTCAGACGCCCGATGGATACTGATGACGTCATCAGGGAATATCCTTCAGGTGTCATCTCTGTATGGCATTAGAATTCCCATCCATTTTCTGGAAAAAGTTGGTAGACGCGCCAGTTGACCGAAGTGACCTCAGAGCCATCGACCAGATCTCATGTCAGAGCTTAGACACTCTGCAGAACATCGGTACGTCTCCATGAAATCCGACATCATTCTCATGAACTTTTCCCTGAAAACTCTGCAGAGGACGAGGGGATTACGGAAGACACGTTCAACGAGGCGATAAGTTTTACATTTACAACGACATCATCAGATGGTAGAGAAATCGAATTGAGGGAAGGAGGAAGACACCAGCCCGTCACTTGGGAAAATAGAACGGAATATTGCAGAATCGTGGAGAAGTGAGTTTTAGTTATTTGCAGAGATTATATTGATTTAGAATCTGCAACTGCTGTTTGTGCAATAAACTCAGACCCGAGCACTATAATAATAATCTCAACTTTATAATATTCTGAGATGATTTAGGTACAGATTAGGAGAATTTGACAGGCAGATTGCCGCAGTGAGAAGAGGCCTCAGAGAGATTGTCCCTTACCAAGTTCTACAGCTCTGCACATGGGAAGAACTACAACTCAAGTGACATTTTGACATTGACATCTTAACATGATTCTGACGTGTACAGAATCTGTGGCAAACCTGACATTTCAGTGGAATTACTGAAGAAGCAGACTGTGTACAGTAACGTGAACGAGAGAGACCAGCACATCCAGTTCTTCTGGCAAACGATGGAATCTTTTGACAACGAACAAAAGTCTGCATTCTTGAGGTTTGTGTGGGGACGATCAAGGTGAGCAGAGCTTTATTGTTGCAACTGTATTTTGTCTGGTGTGCAACTGCAGAAGAATGAAAGAAAATGGAGAGATGATTACCTCTTGATGACCTCCTTCTCATTCTAATCTAGGCTTCCCGCCATGTTGAACGAATACTCACGGAAATTCACCATTGCGAGCTTTGATAAGCCTGGCGATCCTGATGGATACCTCCCTGCCTCACATACATGCTTCTTTCAATTAGACTTGCCAAAATATACCACATTAGAGGTGAACGGCTCGTGATCATGAAGAAAGACGCTCACGAATTGAACAGATTACAAAACAGAAACTCCTCTATGCGATTATCGAATGTAAAGCGATCGATACCGATTTTATCGTCCATGGAGAAGTCGAGGGATATGATTTTATATAAATGAGAATGTCTTTATTGTCCTCTATTCTTTGTATGTGTCTGATTCCTTGTCGAGAAAATGAATCCACGCGATGATCTTCTCATCTGGGCAACAAAAATTGGTCCGGTTTTTCCCGCCAAAATCGATCTTCCTGCGCATTCAAATTTTCAATTCCTCTGTCGTTGTGGCATCCAGCGCCACACTCAAGATCTTGGACATCTTGAGACCACGAATAATGAGAGGAGCTCTTAGACAAATGCAGATTCAATCTGCTCAGAACATTCCTCTTATCCCTTTCCAGGATCAGAAGGACAACTCAACCGCCAAGCAAACAACAACTCTATCGCTTGGTCAGTTCGCCGTCCAACCAAATCTCAATTTTGGTCTCCTCCCTGTTGGACAAAGCAGAACTTTGACTTTGGTACTCGAGGAGAGAAAGGATGAGCACAGGAAAGAACCACCATCAGTGTCGATCTTAAAGTTACCGCTCGATAAGGGCTTCACTTTTTATGATGGAGATCGAGTAAGTGATAGCATTTTTCAAATCAAAGAAACCGACTTAACCAAACAGGAATTACAAGCGGGAGATGTGCTGATCGTTCAAGAGACAAAAATCTTGACGGTAATTTGGGCGCCAAAATCTGCAGGAAAAGAAAATGCTCCCGCCATCGGCCTCATTCGTGCTACAGCCGAACTGAAATTAGACAACCGTTTCAAGTTGCGTATTGTCTGCACTGGCACGATCACACCAGGAAAGAAGTTTGTCAAATCGGTCACTTCGACAGCCAAGCCACCATCTCAATCCTTGTCCTCGACAATGGAATGTAACCAACTCTTGGCCACAATCGATCCTTCTGCCCCTGTGGCGAAGAGAAGTTCACAGGTGCGATCACATTTTATCTTTCATCTCTGATTTCTTCAGACGAGATTGCGTTGGTCACCATACAAGAAACCGGTGGTGCAGCAGAAGATCCTCGAGAAAATCAAATTGAAGAATAACCAACCAGGAAATACTTTAGGAGGTACTCTCGGCAGCACACTCGGCAGTTCACAAGAGAACACACCGGTAGAAAAGGTGAGAATTCGAGCTGAAGAGAAAATCTGAGGCATTTAGATCTCCTCTCTGGACGCCAAACCTGAGTCTGTGCGCCGCCCCATACTCATATCCCCTCCCTCTACAATTCGACCATCTACGACTGTCCAGAAGACCAGCACTGTTGTCCCCCGTGTGCGCGCCACAGTCGAACGCAAGGCACCTACACAAACACGCCCCACTGTACAAAGCAAGCCAGAAATAGTATCGAAGAAATCAGAGGTCACCACTCAGCCGCGAACAACGTCAATTCCCGCCAAAAAGGCCCCAGTACCGAAGCTTTCTGTTAAGCCTTCCACAGTCGTTGTAGACCCGTGGCAAAACTCCTCGGAATTCTCCATCGGCAAATGGAGTAATTTCATCTTGGGCCAAGAGCTCGAACACCATTATCTCGAGGGTAATGGCACCTTCTCCAACAGAAAGACACCGGGACAAATAGAGAGAAGCAGACAAGAGGCCATATCTCGTGACAGGCTCAAGAGATTGTACCTGAGATGTCACGAAGTGATATCATGCATCGAGAAGGAAACGAGGGAAACTCGCATTCGAGTGAAACCCGAGATTAAGTTATTTGCGGACGTCGGAGTGATCCACCAAATTGTGAGTCTTTCTTGTCCATTTCGTATTTTGACTGTTGTAGATCAAATTATTTTCAAACTACAACGCGACTTGGTTATCCGCTGCCATCGACGTGTGTTTCCCTTCCAAGAAAAAGGTCACTTCACCTTGTCAATTACGTATTGACTCGTTGTAGATGGCCACAACTAACCTCGCAGAGCCGGAACACTTGCTCAAGCAAAGATTATTCCACAGCGATATACCCGTAGACAGAGAACAGAAGAATTTCAATCAACAGAAAAATCAGGTGGGCCAAACTTGTCACGATGTTAAAAAGTCAAGATTATTGAATAAGCGCAGTATATTCTCGGCAAATTATTGGCATTATCCCACATTTTGGACTTTGGAAAGATGGAGAAAGCTCTTGTCATCCCTGGACTACTGCGATCTACAATAGAGCCACCTTTATTCTCCGCCAAGTCAAGCGTGCGTTCATCCAAGGAAATCATTCTTCAATTGTACAAGGTGAGATATGCTCGTTGTGCGATTTGATCTGACTCGTTGTAGATATGTATGGTCGAAGAGCCAGATATTGTGAGACACTTGTCGTTCCTGAAGATGACACTGGCCTATGTAACGGGCCCTCTTGATGAATATTCCTGGAACATCACCAACTTTTCTGAAGATTTACGAGATGGTATCAAATTATGCAAGATGATGGACGGAATAAGCAGCGATTCTTGCGTTTCCAAGGTGAAATAATACTTTTTGTGTCCATCTGACTCGTTGTAGTTGCGTGTTCCCTCGATCTCCAGACTACAAAAAGTTCACAACGTAGAAGTCGCTATAAATAGTCTCAAGAACATCGCGGAAGATACAGAGGACCCAAAGACGCTCGCCAAGTCTGTTGTAGTTGGAGAATCTTCCAAGACATTCCAGCTCTTGTCCAACATCTCACAGCGTGCTTTTGTGCCTTACGCCATCAGCGACATCAATCTCAGAGGAGAAATCACAAGGTAATTTCACCGTCTACAACTCTGTAAATGCAATACTGAACGATACAGATTATCACCACGCACTTTCCCTTCCGGAAATGCAGCAGAAGCCCTTTTACAGTGGTGCAACAGCGTCTCTGAACACATCGTAAAGACCAGATTTTTGAAGGAAATCCCGTCCATCGAAGACGGAAGCTCTCTCTGTCTCTTGGTTCACTCTTATTACCCACTTCTTATGCCAATCTACCGCATTCAGTTTGCGGCAAGAAACCCCAACGCGAGCCGTGACAACTACGACTTGTTGAGAACCTCTTTGGATCGTCTTGGTGGCGCACCTCTTTTATGTAAGAATCATCGTGTTTTCTCAAAAACTAAATCCCTCACAGTGAGACAACAAGAGATGCTCACCGGAAGATTCGAGCGAGAGCCCTTGACCCTCTTCTTAGCGTGTCTGTCTTATCGACTCTTGTCAATTGAAAGACAAAACAATGTAAGTGTCGAATTGACCTGTCTTGCTGAATCACCCAGGCCGCCTCGCTCATTCAGCGTAACTATACAATTGTTCACACGAGAAAGACGAGGCATTTTAGACCAAACCCCACCTTCTTGAGATTCTGCAAGGGAATTGAGAGACTTCAAGCCACTTTCAGAGCTAAAAGAGAGTCCAAAAGAATTCCCCTGCTGCGAGAGGCAGCCAAGGTGAAATTTCATGGAAAATTCGATTTATAATTAATCGTTGTAGACGGTTCAGCGAATTTTCCGCGGAATTTTGGCCAGAAAGATAGCTGCTGAGATGATCGCCGCCAGAACTGTTCAATCCGTCATCATGATGGGTGTACAGAGATTACGTTACTTACGCGACTACCGCTCGGTAGTTACCGCACAACGAACCGTCAGAAGATTCCTCGACAGAATTGCACAGCGAAAAGAGCAAGCCGCAACTCTCATACAATCAGTGTGGCGCGGAAAGTCTGTCAGAAATACCCAGAGAAAGAGTAACTTTGCCGCAACTACAATCCAGAAGATTTGGAGGGGCGAACAGCAGAGGAAAATATTCTTGGAGTCTTTGAAGAGAGTGGTTTTGGTGCAATCTGTAGTCCGGGGATTTCTAGCGCGAAACGCCAAGCGCAGACTTCACTGTGCAGTTCTTCGGTTACAATCTGCCGCGAGGGGGTTTATCACCAGGAGCCTTCTACAACGACAACACGAGTCTGCCACAATTGTACAGAGCCTTTGGAGGGGTCACAAGCAGGTGACCGACTACAACGCCGCAAGAGTACACGTCACCAAATGTCAAGCCGTCATTCGAGCTCATCTACAACGCAAGAGAACAGCCGCAATGCTCCAATCAATTAAGAACATTCAGGCCGCCTGCAGAGGTTTCATGATAAGAAAGAAGATGTCGCAGATGCAAGAGGCCGCTGCCAGCATCCAAAACCTATGGAAGTCTCACACACAACGCAAGTCTTACGTCGCGTTTGTCGACAAGGTCACCCAGTGTCAAGCTGTCATTCGAACCTTCAATGTGTTGAGCCGCTTGCGACGCGATAGAAGGGCAGCCGTGGAGGTGCAGAGAGTGTTTAGAGGACACATCTGCCGCAAGGATACCAAGAAGCAACTCTTGGCAATCACCACAGTACAGAGCGTCATCCGCATGCATATGCAACAACAGAACTTTGTGAAGAGCATCAGGTCAATTGTGAAATGTCAAGCTTTGGTCAGAGGATTCAACGTTAGATGTAATCTGCAACACGAAAGAGCAGCAGCCACCAAGATACAGAGCCTGTGGAGGGGATTTGCATGCAGAACGTTAATGAAGATATACCAGGAAGCTGCGACCAAGATCCAGAGCTTGTACAGAATGCACACGCAGAGACAAGTCTTCAACACAGAGATGAAACAAGTCAAGAGATGCCAGGCTGTGATCAAAAGCTTCAATGTACGCGCTCGTCTACAACGCGAAAGAGCTGCAGCCATAAAGATACAGAGCTTATGGAGGGGTTACACCCTCAGAAGATTCGTGGAAAAATCTCAAAACGCCGCGACCAAGATCCAGAGCTTGTACAGAATGCATATACAGAGACAAGCCTTCAACAGAGAGGTTCAGCAGGTCAAGAGATGCCAAGCTGCGGTCAAGAGCTTCAACGTGCGTGCTCGTCTACAACGCGACAGAGCCGCAGCCACCAGAATCCAGAGCTTATGGAGAGGATACACCTGCAGAAAAGTCATGGAGAGATGCGAAGACGCCGCAATTAAGATCCAGAGCTTGTACAGAATGCACATACAGAGACAAACCTTCAACAAAGAGGTACAGCAGGTCAAGAGATGTCAAGCAGCAGTCAAGAGTTTTAACGTGCGGACTCGTCTACAACGCGCAAGAGCTGCAGCCACAAAGATCCAGAGCATATGGAGAGGGTATATGTGCAGAAGCTTTATGAACAGATGTGAACAGGCCGCAATCAATATACAGAGCTCTTTCAGAATGCACGTGCAGAGATGCATCTACAACAGAGATGTTGAGCAGGTCAAGAGATGCCAAGCTGTCGTCAAGGGATCCAACGTGCGTACTCGTCTACAACGCGAAAGAGCTGCCGCAACTAAAATCCAGAGCCTGTACAAGATGTTGTTACAGAGACGTGTGTACATCGCACATGTAGAGCAGGTCAAGAGATGCCAAGCCGTAGTCAGGAGTCTCAACGTCCGTGTCCGTCTACAACACGCAAGATCTGCCGCAATCAAGATCCAGAAATTATGGAGGGGATACACCTGCAGAAAACTCATGGAAATCTCCAGGAGATCTGCAACCAAGATACAGAGCGTATGGAAGGGCGTCTTATTCCGCAGAGAGATGGAAAGATGTCGTCAAGCTACAATTAAGATACAGAGTACCTTCCGCATGCACTTGCAACGCCAAAAGTACCAAAAAGAGGTGCAACATGTCATCAAATCCCAAGCATGCATCCGTCAATGCTTGTCCAGAAGGTTTGTAATGAGTAAACTCTTCTTGACCTCTGACCTTGTACAGCCGTTTCATTCAAATGAAACATGCTGCCACGATCATACAGAGTGTAGTAAGACGTCACAGTGTGATATCATTAGTACAGCAGATGAATCACGCCGCGAGATGTATACAGAACGGGTGGAAGGGTCACCTCTGCAGAAGCTCATACGTTGCCGACGTCAAGAGGATCACCACACTGCAATCTATTTTTAGAGGCAGATGTACAAGAGTCGTTGTAGACCGATGGAACACAGCCACCACCAAGATACAATCCGCCTTCAGGGCCCACAAAGTGAGAGAGACTATCCGAAAAATGCACCTCGCCGCATCTACAATTCAGAACATCTGGTCCGGACATGTTGCCAGAAAGGTAAATAAATTCACAGATTTCAATCTCTGACATCAAGAAGAAATTCCAAAGGAAGGTGTCTTGTGTCGTCAAGTCACAATCTATTGTGCGCGGGTTTATCGCCAAGAGAAGATACCAACGCGATGTAAACGCAGTCGTCCTACTGCAATCACACATCCGTGGAATGTTGACACGTCATCAAGTCGAGAACCTACGTCACTCGGCTATTATGGCTCAGAAGTTGTGGAAGGGGGTCATTCAGACGAGAAAGTACAAGGCTAATGTGAAGAGTATCATTGTGGCACAGTCCATCATCAGGATGGCACAGGCCAGAAGTTATTTTTACCAACATCTTGGCTACAAACTCGTCACTCAAGCCGCTGCAAGAGGATATCTGCAGAGACAGCGTTACCATGACATTGTGCGACTTTCTACAATCTGCCAAGAGGGTGCCAAGGCATTTTTGGCGCGTCGACACTTGTATAGATCTCTTGCTGCCATACGTATTCAGAGCTTGTACAGAGGTTACGCCCAGAGGAAAGCATATATGAAGGACCACGCAGCACTCGTCCATCTACAATCAGTATGTAGAGGTTGGAGAGTCCGCAGAAATATGAGGGAAATGAAGAGCGCTGCCCTCCGTTTACAACGCGTATGGAGAGGCAGGGAAGATAGAATTTTCTGCGAAAAGTTGAAGGCCACAATCACGTTACAATCTGTTCTCAGAACAATAGAACCTTCGAGAGAATTTTCTAAGCACAAGAGGATCGCCCTTCTTGAACAACAACTTGCAGACGTGAGTATTAATCATCTGGTCACACCATCTCACATATCTACAGGTCTTAATACGCATGCACGACGTCGCTGCTATTTTTAGAACAGACTGGTGGGCTGCTGTCAGTTTACAATCCGCATGGAGAGGAAGATGTACAAGAATTCCATTCTTAGCCTTGAAAAATGCCGCCATCAAAGTACAATCGATTTGGAGAGGACGACAAGCCCGCGCACAATATAAGCAGAATGTCGACAGTGTCATCAAGGCACAAGCGCAGACAAGATGCTGGTCCCAGCGTCGACATTTCCTACAGATCAAGCAGGCTACCATCACACTCCAATCTGTCGTTCGCATGTCTGAGAATAGGAAACAATTCTTGATACTACAACGCGGCATCACGTTACTTCAGGCCGCCTTCAGAGGATGCAAATCTCGAAAGGATATCGAAAGGATGAGGGAAGCAGCCACAACCGTACAATCTATTTTTAGAATGCACAGACAGAGAAGCTTATACAGAAATATTCAGAACGCCACCGTTAAATTCCAATCTACAACGAGGATGTTTTTGGCAAGAAAAACGTACCAGAATATGAGATGGGCCTCCACACTACTGTCGTCATTGTACAGAGGTATTGTCGACATGCGGAAATTCATCAGAACGAAGAAGAGTGTGACCACAGTTCAAAGTTTGTGGAGATGCCACAAAGCCGCAAAGGAGTGAGTTTTATCTCTTAGAAAATTACTGAGACCAAAAAGGTACAAAAAACTGAAGGATTCCACCATATTGGCACAGTCTCTCATTCGAATGAAAATACAGGTCTCTCTACAACGCGCCATGTGAGTAGTTTCAATAATCTTGATTTCCTGATGGACATCAGACGTCAATCCATCATCAAAGCCCAAGCCTTTGTACGTGGACATCAGGGCAGAATCCAGTATCTGCAGCTGCGATCTGCGGCTGTCGACCTACAGAAAGTATTCAGAGGAAGAATGGTCAGAA
Organism: Protostelium mycophagum; assembly: GCA_002081555.1. Classification (NCBI taxonomy): domain Eukaryota; phylum Evosea; class Variosea; order Protosteliida; family Protosteliaceae; genus Protostelium; species Protostelium mycophagum. Next base: position 1,469 of record MZNV01001863.1, on the reverse strand, counting down.
AAGAAGTATCGAGACAACATGCCTCCGCCACCACAATACAAAAGGTGACTTGTTGAAATCTCATTGAAATCTCACTGAAATCTCCTAGTTGTGGAGGGGTTATGCGGTTCGTTGTCATTTTGAGCGGTTGAAGTGCTCAGCCGTGAAAATTCAGTCAATTTTCCGTGGATTCTCTGCTCGTTGTAGATCCGAAGAATTACGGTCCACTACAGTGCTTTTACAATCTTTGATCAGGCAGAGAATACAACGAAGAATTTTCTTGGAAAAGAAGAAGTCTGTCACTATGATACAATCGTTATGGAGAGGAAAGGTTGCAAGAAAATTCGGCAAGAAATTAAGACTTGCTGACCTCGTACAATCGTCATTCCGCGGAATGTGTTGTAGACAAGAGGTAACCCCCCTTTATCTCCCTAAACTGACTTGTTGTAGATCACCCAAATCATGGCCAGAATCAGACTGGAGAATTCTGCTGCAACCAAGATACAGAGGCTATGGAGGGCGAAATTACACAGGAAAAAGTACCTTCGTGACCGAGAAGCGATCATCTACATCCAGAGATTATACAGATCTGTGCACGCGAGAAAATGTTTTGCTTGCGTCCTAATACAGTCTTTTTGGAGAGGAATGCTCGCCAAGAGATCTGCAAAGAAGAGAAAGAATGCCATCCTCACCATTCAGGTATTTTCACATCGTTGTAGACGACCACTTACCTAAAAATAGCGTCTCTACAAGGGTCATCTCAACAGAAAATCCCTGGAAAAATCCCTGCCGAAGCAGATGGTCGAAGCGCTGAGGAGAATTAGAATGAAACTACGCACAAAGCCCGCTGAAGGACAGGAATTGAGAAGTAGAACCCTGGAAGCCTTGAATGACATATTACGCCACGTCTCCATGACAAAGATGATCAAGGCATGCCAGTCTCTAGGTGAATATCCACCGAAATTTCTCGGAAAATTCACTGATATTTCGTAGAAATCACGAGTAGATTCTCCCCTGATTGTAGAGCCAAGGTGGTAGAATACCAGGCGATACCGAGCCTGTTAGAGACTCTCCGGTCATGCAACAAGGGCCTCACTTCTCAATTATTGGTGCAATCTCTCACAATGATCTTCCTTCATCTATCTCGCGACGCGAGATGCTGTTCTGCAATCGTCGAAGTTCCAAACGCCTTTGAGATCTTATTTGGTGTTTTGGGAGGATTTGTGAACAATGAAGAGGTGAGCAACAGAAAGAAATATCAAGACTTACTCAAGAAAGGTGTTCAAATCGACATCACAGACACTGCTGTTCCTCCTCACGGAATGCCAAAGAAGCAAGTGTGACGTGAACCTTTCCAAGAATGTGCCAAGGTGGATCAAGATGGTAGATATTCTGCAGAAGAAGAAGGATGGGAAGAACAAGGCCCTCCTGTCCCTCACAAACAAATTGAAGAAACTGCAACCTTCGAAACAATAAATTATATGGATATG
>MZNV01001862.1:0-20290 GCA_002081555.1 Protostelium mycophagum | reverse complement strand
CTTCCTTCATTGTAGAATCAAGATTTAGTGATTGTTTTGCAGATTTATCTCAACCTGACAGGTTGAGTTTTTTTGTCAACAGAAAAATTCTTCCTCAATAAAATAGTTCTAGCTTGATTGATTGATATTAATACCCCTGCAGATTCACTCTCTCACCATTTGATTCTAATGGTCAATTATATTATCTTATCAAATAGAAAGGAGACTGTAATGATTTCAATTCATAGGAGAAAGCAATAGAACTGGATGATAAATGTCTGCTGAGATTACCTATTTATTTGGAAAAATTCAGCTGGAAATTGGAAAAATTCAGCCAGACTGAGTTCTTGATATATGGATTTTTTTGTGTGATTGACTTTCACTGAGAATTGAAGACAACTGTGAAGCTCTTGCTAACAGTAACACGCCAACTACCAATGACAATCTATTTATTCAAAGCTTTTGTCGTTCTTGTGTGCTTGTCTGGCAGACTCAAACCCGCTCCTCGCCCCGTTTTCGCCCCACTCTTCTACCTTCTTCACGTCGGCAATACGTGCTCCTCCTTCTATGAGCAGCTGTCTGATCTGCAATATCAGGGACTCTGGGACTATTCCAGCGGCCCATCCTTGCATCAGCACAGAAGCACACATGCCTCCACTGAATATCTACAGAGGTCAGTATTTGATGATATGAAGTTTTGCAGCTTGGATAAAAACTCACGAAACCTCCGATCAGTTTAGGAGTGTAGACGTGCACAAAGGGTGCTTCCATCTGTTCACTGTCAGAATTTTTATTTATTATCAATAAACTCACGGGATAATCAGCGGGGAAATACAATCTGATGCTGACATAGTTCTGTACTTGTAAATAAATGCAAAAAATAAAATATATTTTATAGCAAAGCATATATACTCACAATGCCGTGGTTTTTCTCGTATACTTTCAGATCCTTGTACAACAGATCGGAGGGATCAAACTCGTGAACTCTGATCTCCCATCTGTACAGATCATCATCCAAGAGCTCGCAGGTGAAGGGAGCGCCATCTTTCGCCTCGGCCTCCTTGGTGATCTTATAATCTCTCTGGACACGCTTGGGATTAACCCTCATATCCTCAGGTACGACCTTGGCTTCAGACTTGGTTGTCTTCTTTCTTGAAACGATCAGTAAAAGTATTTTATACTCTCCATTGGCTCACTTCTTTGCGGGAGGGGCATCCTCGGGTTCATCTGTTCCGATCAATTCAATTTCAAGAAATTGTCACACCTCTCACTGGGTTCTCTCTTTTGACTTTTCTTTGACGAGTATAATCGTCGTTTCTGAATTGGATCATGTCCTTAAAATCGATGGAGTACGTATCGTTCATCTTATAATTCTTCTTTGATTTCTCGAAAGATCAGACGTTGAACATCACAAGCGAAGTTTTTACCTTGTAGTGCTCCTCAATAGCGTCGGATACCTGCTGATCGTACGCCTGCCATCCTTCGACGAATAAATATAAGAAGGGCGAGAAAATAGTTCCAAACCTTTGTCTGTCTTCCAAAGCCAGCTCATTGTTGTTCCAAGAAAAATTCACTGGTCTGCGAAAAACTTGTTGAAGGGTTTACAACCAGCCCGATTTTTCCCTTCATCCAAGATCACATCACCCTCTCAAGATGTCAACTCGCTTTGCAACAACACTTCTGAACAGATCTCACTCTCAAGTTCCTCTTAGAACATTCACTGTAAGCACACCAAAAGCAGCAGGACAGAAATGGAGATTAGCAAATGGAAAAGAGAGAAGCGGTAACATGAGGGGTGCGATCAGAGAGAACCCAGACTTCAAATACGCTGATGGAACACCGGCGGAGATCAGCCCAGCAACAAAGAAGTTATATCGTGCAGACAAGAGGGAGCTGGAGAGAGCAGAAAGACTAATGAAGGAGATGGAAGAGGATATCAAGATTGGAAACATTCAACAATTTTATTAAACTTGGACATCACTCTTTCGCCTCTCCTGATTGTTTTCTTCTCACATCACATGGGATGTTCATTCATTCTTTAATGGCAAACAACTTCGCAGTAAGAATGTAGAAGAGAGGGAACATTAATTCGATACTAATGTATTGATTATTTAGTTGAGCAAGTCAGCAATAGCGTCTCTCTCTCCCTTCAACTCAGCCTCTGTCTTGGCGATTCTCTCCTTGGAGAACTCGTCCAACTTGAGGTCGGTGATGACGTGGTAGTCTCCGTTGCTGTTTGTCATGGGGAAACCGAACCACAGTCCCTTCTGGACACCGTATTGTCCCTCAGAGGGGACACCCATGCTGGTCCATTGTCCGTTTGTTCCGTGGACCCAGTCGCGGACGTGATCGATGGCAGCACCAGCAGCAGAGGCAGCGGAGGAAGATCCTCTGGCAGCGATGATGGCAGCTCCTCTCTGTTGAACGGCGGGGATGAAGTTGTCAACAATCCACTTGTCGTCATTGATGACTGATTTGGCGGCCTTGCTGTTGATCTTGGCGAAGGTGACGTCTGGGTATTGTGTGGCAGAGTGGTTTCCCCAGACTGTGAAGTTCTCAATGTCGGTGACTTGAGAGCCAGTCTTCTCGGCGAGCTGTGGACATCAATAAATGAAAGATAATACTCATGTATAGATTTTTATTGATATGTGTAACACGAGTGGCTTTCTTTATACTCCGAATTGCCACCACCAAATGAATCGCGGCAGAGCCGCAACAGAGGTCGAAGAGTACGGATGAAAATATTTAAAGACATCTACCTGAGAAAGACCACGGTTGTGGTCGAGTCTCATCATAGCGTGGATCTGACGAGGGTTGATCTTGGGAGCAAAGTGAGAAGTGATCATGGCGTTGGTGTTGGCGGGGTTACCGACGATCAAAACCTACTTTATCAGTATCTGCGATGATGGAAGTGATTATGATCATACCTTAACGTCCTTGCTGGCGTTGTCGTTGAGGGCCTTACCTTGGGCAGAGAAAATCTGGGCGTTGGCCTTGAGGAGATCTCCTCTCTCCATACCTGATTATCATCGTTAATATTGATTGATATTGATCATTGAGTCAACCGACCTTTGCTGCGAGGTCTGGCACCAACGAGGAGTGCGTAGTCAGCACCCTCGAAAGCCTTGGCGGCATCGTCGGTCTGGACGATTCCTCTCAACAAGGGGAAGGCGCAATCGTTGAGCTCCATAGAAACTCCCTGCAGGGACTTGAGAGCGGGAGTCAACTCGAGAAGTTGGAGAATGACGGGTTGATCCTTTCCTAACATCTCACCGCTGCTTACGTCAACAAAGATGGATAGACAATATATGTGTTCGGTGATGTTATCAGACAACAAACCTGGCAATGCGGAAGAGAAGGGAGTAACCGATCTGGCCAGAGGCACCAGTGACGGCAACACGGACGGGCTGCTTGGTGGTAGCGAAGGTGCGAGCACTCTGGACATTCTTGTTGAGAGAGGCTGATAGGTGTTAGAAAGAAGAAAACTCGATTGGAATCTTACTGAACTTGGCGAACATGTTTGATGCGGTACAGGAGATTCTGTGGATCTCCGGTCGTGAAAATTCGCCATGATATCTTAAAATTTCATTCTAATGCGAAAACCGTTCGTTTCCGAAGCCAAGAATTATTGTTTGGCATGAACAGAAGCCATTAAGCTGATCTTCTGACTTTGTCCATAAAATACAGACAAAAAAATTGAATACGAATTCGCCCGTAGCTCAGTTTTATTCATCTGATGTCTTCTGCTTCTTCTCGATAATCTGCGAGTGTGAATATCTTTATAGGATGAGAATGTGTACCTTGTTGATCTTGTCTAAATCATTATCAATCCGCTTGTCGGTGTATTTATTATGGTCCTCATCCTTCTTCTCTTTCTTATCATTCTTGTTGCCTTTGCCTCTTCCCTTCCTGCGATATCTCAACACGATATCACATCAAAGCCCGTGACAAATAATTATTTATTTATTTTAAAAGAAATATTTTCTAGCGAAGCCACAACGAGAAGAATTCTTTTTAGAGTAAAAGAGATATGAGAGCCTTACTTCTTTTTAGATGTATCGATCTGGTCCGGATGTCTCACATAATTCGGATCACTAGGGTCCAAGAATGCAGATTCATACATGCTGAACAGATCAATAAAAGATATAAACACATCAGATACCCAGGATAGCACTCCATATAATCATCGGATGCAGACGCTTGCTCTCTCTCCTTGCGTTTTTGCGCTGTAAATTTCAGTGCCATATGAGGAGATACGTATACCTCTTGCCGCATCATTTAATTGTTTTGACAGAGCATCTAGCTGTGGTTGAACTTCCTTCTGAAGGTCTTCAAGCGTTTCTTTTGGTGCTGGCTGTCTCACACATTCAGTACATTCTTGAAACATTTGCAGAAAAACAGATCCAAGTGACGCCTCACCGTGTTGAAATAATTTCCTTTCTTCTCGGTTTGGCTGACTTCTTTCTTTACTTCGGGAAGTACTGGCTTGTACTCCTTTCCCGCATCAGGAAATATGCTGTGATCATGTCAATCATGCGGAATGATCATTTTTAAAAGTGATTTTTTTTGCGTGTTCTGTTGTTGGAAAAGCTTTTCTTTATCTGTTTATATTTTTCTAAAGGACCTGCGCTTGGTGCAGGAATTTAGATATTTACACCACAAGTACAATATTTTTGCACTCACTCATCGTCCTCATCTACAACCATGGGCGCCACTGCCGTTTTTTCTGCTGAAGTATTTCCGGCCTCTTCGGTCTTGTATTGTGTTTTGTTATTCAACAAAGAATTGTTGAGTATTGAATTGTGCAACATCTCCCTCCTCTTTGCTTGTTCTCTTTCTATAAAATGTTGGTCTCAGGATATCATCAGACAATTAAACTGTATTATTTTGTTTCAAAAAGTTGTAGTCCGAAAGGTCTTATTTGTATTTGAGCATATCTTTTATATTGCAGCAAAGCCGCAAAGTACTAAAAGTATGGACAGAAAACAGTGCTACAGAGCTGTTCAGGGTGTCATTGCCACAGCAAGCTTTAGTGGTGTGACCAACTGTTTTTGTGTGTTGGAAATTTTTTGACCAGTGAAATTATTTTTAAGGAATGCTGAATAATATAATTATATTATTATATTTCACCTGATTGTACCCTCTTTTTGTGCTTCTGTACAGACCCTTCATCTACATCTCTTATTGATATCATAATATCTGCCACAATGAGTCATCACGACATCATGGAAAAATGAGGGCGATCATACCAAATATCTGTTGTGACATCTGTGGATCCATGTCGAACAACATTCCAGGAACGGGTTTTGGGCAGTCATCTTTGCTCCTCTTTACTGTTGTCGGCTTATCATGTGCGCCTATTCAAATATTAAAAATCATTTCTTCAAGAAATGTTTGCAACAATGAATGGTCAAAATCACCCTCTTTATATTTTTGAACAAAGCCAGAGGATATGAAAATCTCACTCTTAAGTTCAAAGACATATGAAGTTCTCGCGGGAAGGAACTGTTCTATCTTTCTATACACTTTAGGCACAAAGAGAAAGTCGTGTATCTTTCTTCCTGCGATTGTACAGAATTCTGGAGGTCTCTCTTCCTCTTCCTCTTTCTTCTCTGTCTTTGTAATGTTAGATGTGTATTATCATCATCATGATTAGTGGCAACAGTACCTCTTCGTCACTACTACTGCTACTGAGGTAATCATCATTAGTTCCCAAGATTTGTTGTGTGGTTTGAACATTTGCCAATAAACTCGGGTCCTCGGGTGCATTGCTGCTCTGCCCTCCTCTAGCTGCCTCAAGTAATTCTAACGCAGAGAGTGTTGGGTCTTCGACGAGTCCTAAGACTCTTAACACAACACATTTTGCTTAATCTCGAAAATGATCATCACAAATACTCACCCTCTCTTCTTTCTTTTGCACGATCTCTGTATAGAGGTTTCTCTTTTTCTTCTTCCTTCTCTTTGTCTGGCGTATCCTTCTTGTGTCTTTTGATGGTTCCCACTAGAATCATCAGTTCAATAAGACATAATGGAAGATCACCTTTTTTCTTAACGACAGATGCTGGGGCCTTGAAACCGATGTTTATACGCCCACCACCCGCATTACCACCACCAAGTGCTCTTCTGGGTGTTGCTGGTTCATCTGATCTTCTTGGTGTTTGTAGAAGCTCTTTGAAATGAGCGTTGCTCAAGTTCTTGGCCATTTGATCGCGATATGAGATCACAGCAATCCGTCCCAATTGATGAGGACGGACCCCTTTTTCGTCATGTTCGCTGGCGTGAGCAAGTTTTGCAGATCAATTCCTCAGATACTCTGTAACCATTTAGTGTCCCACCAAGTTTAAGTTTGGACAACACCTCTGACATCATACCCAAATTTTATTTGTTGAGATAAAATCAAACATTTTTTAACGTTATTCGATTTATGTTGACTTGTGAAATTATCTTTCTTTTATTGCGTTCCAGTTTGCACGAGAGGATATCTGCACCGTGCCATCTGACGCATTCCAGGTGAGTATTCTCTTCTGGTGTAATAAGATGTTGTACAGCCTCCCGTTTTTGTCCTCAGGTGCCGATTTAAAGATCTTTTGTGCCTCTGATGCGCTCAACTTGCACCCCAGCCAGATTGTGCGAATCTTTTAAGGGGTGTCTCTGCCTCTGGAAACAATGATATGGCCATGTCTAGATTGTTTCGTGCCGTTTGGAAGTGCTCGTTGACTGTGTACGTCAGTATTCCTTCAGCAATGTTTTACAAAATGATGCACAAGCAGTTGCGATTGAATTGTTGTGATGCAAAACCCGAACCAATCTATTCGTTCAATCACCACAACATTCACGAGGTCACAAAAAGCAGCTGAGATCTACAAGGTCTTTTGATATTTGTTACCTGAGGAGTTGACGGCGGATTGAAAAGTATCTCCGGACTCTACTCTTTGGTGTATACTCTCCATAATCCCTCGCAATATTCCAACTTGCGTACCGACCTGTCTTTGTTTCAGATCCGTGTGTTTGGGGTACTTGTCTTTTGGATATTATCATACAACATTAAGACATTATTACTCTAAAAAAAGAACAATAAGAAGTCGATTCGTCATCATTTTATTCAATTTAAAAAGGATCAATTCTCGCCGGAGCAAAAAAACCCATTTCTTGTCGCAACATCTCATAGAGGCACTCACCTTATCGATGATGCACTCCATCTGATCATGAGACAGAGACCACGGATGATCAGGTGCCTTCTCTAATATTTTGGAACCTTGACTGAGATAACTCAGCGCTTCCTTTTTTGTAAAGTCGGGTACAAGCATGATCTTGACTTTTCCAGTCGCGATGACCACTGTGTCTGTCAGATGATTTCATTACTAGGTATGGTTTGGCTTTGGAAAGAATGTGAACAAATTGCCACCTTCTATGATCCCGATTTTACCAAAGGTGAGACGTCTTTATTTTTCCTCACGAGATTGCTCATGATATCTCATGTTTTTTTCCGGTAATAGAGGAGAAATTTTTTAATTTTTTAATTTTTTTTGCTGCAAAATAAAAACCCAGAAGTATTTTGCTTATTATTTTCAATGTCTAGAATGTCTAAATACACTTTGCATCAAGGTGTTGAGAGATTCACCTCTGTAGCAGAGCTGCAGACAATCTTTCATGTAAGATCGAGTTGCAATTGGGTTTGATCACTGTTCATCAAAGTATTTTGCTTTGACCAAGGAGATTCTTGAACACTCACATTTCTGTAGATCTGCCGATGCTGTAAGAGGATCGGCGGCAGTCAATATCACGCGGCATGTACGCTTGTCCGCTGATAACTTGATCGCCTGGAATTTTCAACTCCAAACCAAAAATTCGTAGCTTCCCCTTTCACTGAAAATACCAAGAAAAGCCTACAGAAGATTGTGATAAACAGTACCTCTGTAAGTATGGTTCGCACCAAACTGAGTTGATCTTCTTTGCCGAAACCAAGGTCCTCTATGACGAGGGTGGGCACTCTGCCATCACTTCGCTCTGCTGCTATGATCTTGCACTGCCTTCCAAAAAAATCGAGCGCAGTGGAGAGGACTATGGATTGTAAAAATAGTAAATTCAGCATTTTTTGTTGGTGTTGGTATTTTGCTCCACAAACTTGACGGTGCATTTGAACACGACGCTGACATGGTTCTATTTTTAGAAATACATATCTCACCTTGAGGGGTGTACCATAATCCTATTGCAGAGTACAACTTCTTGCTGAAATCCTGCTCAGTTCTGACGGATCCTGTCACGTCTTAGTGGATGTATGCAAATCTCGTTGAAAATTGCTTGATGACGCCAAAACGTTTTAAAAGTATAATTAAGATGGCAAAAATACTATTGCCATCTACAACCAACCAATTATAATTCCGAGAAGATCTCGACGACGAACTCTTACCAGCACTGATCCATATGACCATCTCTTTATCTGCGGCTGCTTGCTTCAGTGCCCAAGTCTTTCCACTCATCGATTGTCCCACGACAACAAGCACCTGACACTGTTCAACACAATACTCTATGTTTAGAATTTTGAGACAATAAGAAAACAGTTATCAAAAATCAAGACGGCGAAATCACTAAAAATATACAAAAATCTCAGGAAACTCTATTTTCATGTGCAATTAACGCTTTTGAAAGTCTAAATTTCACATAAAAATCTCGTATTGACCTCTGATGTACATCAAATAACTATTCGACCCACCTTACCCCACTCCTTCTTGAATGAGCCAAATAATTGTGCTAACTCACCATCTAACTCTCTGGGCTTGGTATTTCAGAGGATGATCAATCATCAACGAACAAGAGCACCTCATAATCGTCCCCTCTGTCTAAATAGGCGCTTGGTGTGTTTCTGATGTTATTACGAGCTCTCGGGCCGTCTAGAGTTTGTTGGATGACGTCAGGATACCAACCCAGCAACCAAGCCACTATGGCTCCTAAGAACCCTTGAATACCATATTTCTGTTTTAATCAGAATCATGTTCCATGATGAATAAACGTACCGCGAATTGTTTGATCACAATCCACCTGAATTTTCCTGAATTTTTGTCCTTTTTCTTCTCTTGAGAATGTCCCTCTGACTGTCCTTCTGACTGTCCTTCTGATTGTGGCTCTGAATGTGCCTCTGACTGTCTTTCTGTCTGCTTCTCGTTGCTTGCTTCACTCTTCTCCTCGTTTTTCCCGTCGCTTTCATTCTGTTCTTTCTTCACTAATTCAGAGTCAATTTGGGTTTCTGGGTATGCACCTCCACCTTCTTGACCAGTGGCAACTTGTGACGTGAAGAATCTATTTTTCACCCATTGTTGCTTCGAGATCTTAGGACTCTTAGAACTGCTTCATAAAAAATCTATACCTCAGGAATTCTCGTCCATGCTAAAGGTACGATAGTATTTCGTGATATTGAGATTTGGTTGTTGGTGAGCCCTCGGTTGAGCACCCATGCACGCAAACGAAACATTGCTTCTGTGAGCTTGGTGTGGACCTTGGTTTTCAGGTCACGTGATATATAATGAAAATTCAGGTCTCTCTACAACGACACTTAAGTGGAATCAGAGTATTTATTTAAAATTAAAAAATACTTTTGGATCGAGGAGTTTTTCAGATAGTTAGCAATAAAAATAATGAACTTCTTTTAACAGATGTCTTAAGTTTCGCAGCACCTAATTATTTCCATGGCTGGTCAGCTCTTTCTTACACACAGGTCAGCCAAGTCTCTTTTAGCTCAAAATCCACACATCAAATATCGCATATCAGAACAAGCAGACGCAACTTTGAGACAGATCAAGATGAGCAGAGACGTTGGCTTGAAAAATTGGACCAATTAAATCACCATAATTTGTTACACCCATTTATTCATGGGATTGTTGGGTTTGCAACATTATGCGCTGCTGATTTGGCATTCGTTTCGATGTACTTTTGATCTGCGATGGAAACACGTGGATGATCCAACAGAACCGACAAAACACCACTGTGCTTGTTCACAAGTGCCTGGTAGATGGCATATTGGTCTGGCACTTGGGTGTCGTAATTATCCAAGAGCAGTTTCAAAGACTTTGGGCAGCCTTTCACTGTTGCCCATTGGGTGGCTCCGTGAAGATGAAAGCGAGACGCCATGAATTTGACGGCATCCACATTTTCCAATTCGATGGCATGATGCAAAGGTCCCACCCTCTGAAATTTGAAGCTATCGTCAGATATCCTCTTCCATAGCTTGCATACACTCCTTAATTTTGTATAAACAGCTGCTTCTTTCTTTCCTCTCTGTTCATTATTGATCTCTTGGTCCACTCTCAACACCAACAGTAGGATCTCCCTTGTGATTTCAACAGCTGTGAACATTCCATTTTCTGTGGACATGTCGGCTCTTTAATCGAATCAAACACCCATCTTCTTCGATCGTTGAATGGTGTTCGCAGAATTTCTGGCAGTTGCCATCTACAATTGAACCCATTTTATTCAGAAACTGCTTTATCAACGTAAATTCGATTCAATGCTCATCTTTCTATTTTATTATTTTTTGATTAATTATAGTCGTCATGTCTGTACTCTCATCTTTGCAGCATTTCTTATTGCTTTTTTCTTCAGAATGAGGCTCTCCCTACTCTTTTCTACCCTCTTTGGTTCAGCATAAGTGTACTCTTCAGATAATTTGTTGGCCCATAATATCGCGTTGATTATCCACGCTATTCCCATCAATCCTCCAACGATAAACCAGATCACTCTGGCTATATCCCAGTAGTCATCCACACTGAATATGTTCCTTGTACTCTCGTTGTTATCCACCTCTAACATATTCTACTTTCTTCAGATATTGTCAAATATTAAAAATTTATACTTTGAACAAAAATGACCCAAAAAACAACTCACTCTGATATTCTTAGACTTGGATTCATCGCTTGAAGATAATCCGGAGGGTAACAGAGGTTCTAGTGTTAAGAAGAGTGGTATCATAAAGAGGAAAACAAACTGAAAATATTAATCAACTATAAAAAAATAAATGATATTTTTTAATACAAGGTTGCAGAAATGCACTACAAAGAAGGCAACATAGAGGTTATAAAGAATTCGTGTAAAAACTCACCAATAATCTCCTCTTTGTGAAACGTTTAAAGCTCGATCCATCAAAATCCTGATCTGAAGAATCTGGGCTGGATAGATCTGAACTACTCAAGCTCAAGAAGCTCTGTGATGTGTTTGGTGAGTATAGAGGTGAAGAACCAGAAGATGGTGAGGAGGCGTAATCCACGATGAATGGATCCACTTCGACTGAGGAGAGAGGTCTGAAATCCGGCGCCAAGTCGGGTAAGTTCACTCCTTCCATCACATTAACGACCCCCGGGAAGAGCTCGGCTGGTGGTGGACTCACGATGAAATTATTCTTCGGTGATGAGCCCAAGAATAGTTGTTCTGGGGAGAGTACAAAATCACCACTGCCAGCACTAAAGAGGTCGCTGCTGAGGTCCACATCGTCTAAGAGAGTCTCTTCCGGTGTTCCGATGGTCTGTACAAAGACACCGCTGTCACGAAGACGGCCGAGCTCGGCTTGAAGTCGCTTGTTCTCTCTTTGTAGATTTTTGTTTTGTGTACTGAGGGAAGCGGCAAGGTTCTGTAGCCTTCGAAGAGAGGCTGAGGCACATTCTAAGACCGAAGCCTTTGTTGTTGGGACGAATCTGCATTCTGGAAGCTTCACCCGTCAATCTTTGAGATTGACATCACTTTTGACGTACCAGATTTTTGAGATCCAAGATTTGAAGATTGATTCTTGCTCTTCCTTTCTGCTCGGTCATCTGATGTCTAAAAACATCAGGTCTCCCGAATACTTAAACGAATGTGTGCTACCTCCTCTTCTTGTTGTTTTCATATTTGGGAGAATCCTCATCTGGTAGAAAGTAAGAGTCCGTGATGACATCGCCCATCGTGTTGTTGCAAAAGTGTTGAGACCGGAGTCATTTTCGGTGGACAGCGCTCACCTGCCTTCCAAACTCCGTACGTAATTCAGTAGATTTCGCGTGGAACACACACTTTAAATCGAAGAATTTATTCCTTGTTCTTGGAGGTTCTTGTCTTCCTCACTCTGGTCTGGGATCCCTCCACTTCGGAGGCTTCTGAGGCAGAGACCTCTTCCTCATTCTGTACCTTCCTGCGGGTCTTCTTGACTTTGGCGGCGGCAGGGACGGACACCTTTTCCACGGTGGTCACGACCTTCGCATTCTCAGAATCTTTCTGATCGTTTTTGTTGGCTTGTGTTTCACAGCTTCTTTGAGCAACAACTTCAGTGTCTAATTACCTTTTCGACAACCTCCACGGAAGGTGCGGGGGTTGCGAGAAAGACGGCCTCAGGTTGGACAGCACGTCTGACATTAAGTGCGGGTGTGTAAGGAGAGTTGGTGAAGCTAAATCCGGACTGGGCCATGGGTGTGGTTGTGACCTCTACAGATGTTCTCTTTCTCTTCTTGAGGGGAGAGCCTAAAAACAAATTAATCACTGTACAGTATACGAGTGGCTTTCCACTACATTCAGGTTCGCACAACGCGAGTCACTTCTCAAAACCATAATAACACTTACTCTCCAACTTGTCGTCCACTTGGTCTCTCTGGATGGCGAGGAATGACTCTAGTTCGATGACCCTCTTCTTGTGTGCCTCAGATATTCTTCTGACATCTTCCAAGTTGAGCACAGTGTCGGCGTGTATGGCTTGCAATTCGAGGTATTGCTTCTCGAAGCTGTTGTAGGTTGCACTCAATTCCCTCAGTTCAACCTCAACCAGACGTAATGGCTCGATCTCTGCTCTTAATGCGAGCAACTGTGCGTTGAGACTATAAAGAGTCAATCTTTGATATAATAAACAATAACAAGGTGGCAGGCTCTGGCACCTGTAGAGGCACTTTGCGATTTTGCAACGGAGGAGGTTATGATATCGATGATATTGAGGTATGATAAGAATGCTCACTTGTTGACGTTGTCGGTAAGTCTCTGCACTTGTGGTTTGTATTTGTTTACAGCCAATTGTGATTGTGCGAGCAAGTATCTCAATTCTTCGATGGGGTCTGATGTGTCCAAGGCAACCTAATCACTCATCATCATTCTGGACAAAGAGGCGATGTCATTTGAGATATCACAAACATCATTTGTGGCATTTCTTCGTCTGCCGCAGCAGAGTCGCATTTAGAAGACAAGTATAAATCCTCTTTGAACAGCACCATTGATCAAATCAAAGAAGTGAATTATTACCGCTTGTAATTCAGAGTTGGTGTGGTCGGCCTTGGCCCATCCGATCAACTCGAGCAAGTTGTCCTTCGCCCTCACAAAGTGCTGTCTATGTGCCTCTGCAAGCTCTCTCATCTCCTCTGCAGCTTCTGCTTCGTCTTCCAAGTCAGAGATCTGTGTTTGCAATTGTTGGTTCTGTTGTTTATCAGAGAAATTTCGTGTGGATTACGACGACTTTTCCACAGGATCACTTTTAGAGGACATAATTACTGAGTGCCACTTGAAGGATTGAGACACACGACTCACCTCGTTGGAAAGAGCCTGAATCTGGCGTTCGTGCGCATCAATAGCATTCTGCTTGTTCTGTATGTCCTTATGATATCAGTATATAGAATGACATTGTCTACATACTCTCAACAGACCGTTGTATTTGTCGGTTGTGTCGGCCAATCTATCACTCTGTTCGAGTAGAGTGTCGTTCTCCCTATGTATTCTCTCATTCTCTCTTCTTAATGCCTCCAACTGTTCATCAACATCAGCTCATCTACAACTCGCACATCTTGTCGAGATGGTGGATTACAATTCGATGTGTCATGAAAAGTGATTATGATATCATACCTCATTCTTGAGTGGGTAGAGCTCAGCAGAGAGACGGTTGATATCGTGACGAAGAGTGTCAACATCTTGTTGGGATCTGTCAAATGCATCCTTAAGATCTTCGTTGGCTGCAACCAAGTCCTCAGCCTCCTTGCTAACCGTGTCCTTCTCTCTCTCAACCTACATCTACTTCAGATGTCTATTTTTAGAAGCGCGATGTGCTTGTCTTGTGAGCGGAGATGCCTCTACGAGGGTATGCTGTTGAGACACCGAAAATGACAAAGAGGTCACCTTCTTGTTTTCCACCTTAAGTTGTGCGATTTCAGCGAGGAGAGATTCTTGTGTAGATCTGTCTGTGCGCAGTCTCTCCACTTCTGCGTGTAAGTTTTGGTTCTGTGCCTCCAACTTTCTTCTCTCCTTTTCTGTGGTATCGAGCTCTTCGCCATTCTGTTCAGCTTCTGCGATGGCGGCCTCTCTGTCTGTGGACAGTCTCTCTATAGCCTGGTTTTGTTCGTTGATCTGTATGCTTCAATATATGTTTTTAGAGGTGGTTTTTGTTGCAGCAGCTCTGCAGGAGCCGGAAGTCGATGTGTGTGGAGTGTACCTGGTCTTGCAACAGTTTGAGAGCGTTGTTTAAGGCGGCAATGTCTCTCTCATCTTGGTCGAGCTGGTCGTTCAACTTGTTGATCTCATCGTCTCTATCTTGAATATCAGCAGCAAAGCCTGCGTTTTCCTCCAAGAGTCTTTTGTTATCCTCGACTGCCTGTGCCAATTGTTGTTCATGCTATCTTATATCAGATCCCTCTTCTTGGTTATGATATTGGGATTGATATACCTGTGCTTCCATTTGGGCGATCTGTTGGATGAGGCGAGCACTGTTGGCGTTTTCATCTGCAAATTGGGCCTCTCTGTTGTTGATCTGCTCTTCGAGCGCGGCGATGATGCCCTCGAGGCGCTGTCTTTCATTTTCCAAACTGGAGGCTTGATTAAAAGTGGGGTGAGAAGGACCTACCGCTCAGCATTGAGTCTATCGACGGAACTATCCTGAGAAGCTCTCTGAGTTTCAGCGACCGCAGCTGCGATTTCAACATCATATAGGGCTTGCAATTCCTCGAAATTAGCATTTTGTGCTCTGGTTTTAGCGAGGATATCGTTATATAATTCATAAAGAGCCTTGAGTTCGTCGGATTCGCCACGTTGGCTACGAACTACGCTGTTGGATCTAGTTTTCAGTGAGAAAATGCAGAAAGTCTAATATACACACTTTGAAACGATCTGATTGCAGAGTTCTTGGAGATCATGTCTCAACTTCTCGCTGAGCTCGGAGATAAGTTGACTCTCCTGGGATTCCTCAGTAGCAGAGCGATTGAAAAGTTCAATCTCGCTCTTGTGTTTCTGTCCCCAAACCGACAAGAGCTCATTCAACTCTTTAAGTTGGACCTGATGCTCTTGGATGATCTTATTGGCTCTATCTGCATGTCCAGTTATGGAGAAAGCGACTTCAGTTGTCTTTGGCTCTTGTCTCACACTCTTCTTTGGGGTCTTATTCAGACCGAAGAAAGACATTGTTGTTGGTTGTCTCTCTCTTGCCTCGAAAAGTGTGGTCGGAATTTCTTAGTTTTTTGCCGTTAGTTGGGCGCGAAAGTCACATGAAAGTCGAAAGAGGATGATCAGAAGAAACTCGATATTTCTCTTTTATATAATTTTCAGACACCCATGATGATCTGGTTGATTGGGATGTGGACGAGCTTCACGAAGAATCCGATGAAACCCATGATTGTGAAACCAACAAGGGTGGCGATGGCGATCTTTTGGAACTCTATATGACACATGAGAATTTGTTGAAGAACATTGATATTGAAGAAAATGACTCACCCTTTCTGTCAGGCTTTGTGCACTTCTTCACCAGACGAACACTGTCTTTGGTGAATTGAGTGAGTGGCTCAAAGGTCTGGTTGACCTGAGCTTCAACTTTGGCGGTGTTGATGTTCTGAAGGTTCTCCATGTTCTCTCTTCTGGTTTCGATTCGATCTGTTATGATGCGGATGATCTGCGATTTTTTTGCTGACACGACGAAGCGATAACCCTAAACCCTTCAAACCCAAACTTTGGATTTTTTTGGCGCGATTTTGTACTAAAAATGACCTTCGAATAGAAGACGTGACTTGAGATATATATGACTGTTACAACGAAACTTTATGAGGCACTGGCGAGTTGTGTAATTGGACTGGAGCCATCACATCTTCTGGCATCTGCAGCGGGATAATACATTAGATAATTGAAGCACAGCTCTGCCTTGTTTCTGTGAACAGTCAGCTTCTTTTCAACATGAAAGCATCGCATAATGAGCCAAATTTGAAGATTGGAAAACAGCCCACCCGTATCCACCGGGGGTTGTGGTATTCTGGCCTACACTGTTGTAGACACATTGTGTAAATATCTCTTCTCCAGGAAGTACGGCGATATTGAGGCTTACACTACTGCTGTAACCATAGACAAAATTGGTGGCATTAGATAGTTCGGCTGTGGAGCCATCTCCTCTAATCAGAGTCGAGTTCAATGATGTGAGCAGGTGATGTCCAATGGGTGTACTCGCAATGATCTTTCTCATCAATCAGACACATTTTCACAATCGACGATGTTCACCTTGAATGAGTTTTTGCCAGGGATTCCGTCAATGATCGAATCGATGGTTGAACTATGGCATGTTCCATTGACGCTGTAATTCGTTTGTCCAGGTGGAACATTTGTCGCACTGTACTCCTTCAGTTTTTTTCAACATCTATCAGACAGTTACTTTGATGCAGGGCCGATCAAGAGGTAGCCAGCAGTGAAGGGTCTCAGTTCTTGTGTGAGAGAGATGGTGATCGTTGAAAAGTCTTCTAATTGTGCAGCAGTTGGGTTGACATAGTGTATCCTGGTCATGAGATTACTGTAACCAGACGGGCCAAAAGGAACACCGACAACAGAAGGGAGGATGAGGTCACCTGCAGCTTTCAACAAAAGAAATGAAGCTGCTTCGGGCTTTAATTTTTGTCTATGATTGTGGGTGTCTTTGTTGGCAGAGCGCTCTGCAGGAATAGTTGTTTTAGTGCACTTTAAATTGATGAGGTCCACAAAAGGGTCTGTGCATGACCATAAATGAGGATTTATTAGCATAAACAAACCAATCATCGACTTTGCATTTTCCAGATCTTGAACGTTTTTAGCTTTACGCTGCAAAGCTGCAAAGAGTGCAGGGTCCTTCAAGAATAGAATAAAGCAGAGGAACTCGTTACCTTGCCCGGGGCTCCAGGAATACAAGATTTGCTGACAGCCTTTGGGTACATCGGCACAGTCGCTGAAGATGTTAATTGATGATCTGGTTACTTTCATGCTTACTATGAGACATATTTGCTGACAGGTCTATCACAGTTGTGGAGGACCATTTGTACCACAAACTCTGTGCTGTTGAGCACGCCTGACACTTGAGCAACGCCTGAGAATTTTGTGGCATGGAGTTTGGCTTGATTTGTGTAATTCGATTGAAAATCGCGGCAGACAAACTTATCAGAGAACGGAGCTATATAGTAATCACCAGATATCAGATCTAGATCGAACATCTTCACTTTTACGTCGTCAGTATTCGCGACTCATCACACTCGTCTTACATTCCGCAACCTCTTTTTTTGATGTTTGGAGAATGGCTGTTGAGATTGCCGCGAGTACTGTGCATGTGATGAAAAGTCCGAGTCCTAAGAACATTGAGATTTGCCATAGATACTTCATTTCTCTCAATCTGATCTGTGAACCGATGATCTGATCTGTGTCCACTTTTTTTCTGAACAGAAATTATGAAAATAAAGATGAAGGACATCCGATTCAGTATTTATATGAGATCATTGTGTGAAGGCGGGATCGTTCATCGTCGACAAGTCCAAATCGTTCAACTCGTTGTTATCTAAAAACGGGTACGATCCATTGTTGTACATAGTCGGTGGCTCATCCATGAAGGCCAGGTGTCCTCCCCCTCTCTGGTTACCTTGCCACCGGTTCCCTTGGAGATTCTCAAAAGCGTCATTGTACATCCCTTCTGGCTGAGTGTAGAACGGTTGTTGCTGGTGTGGGTGGGGGGCGAATTTATTGTCAGTCATAAAGGGGTTCTGATGCATCATCTGAGGTTGTCTGTTCCACTGTTGTTGTTGTGGCATCATGCCGTGACCCTTCTTTCATCAGTTATGTATGCAAAGCCGTAAGCATAATTATTCATAAACAGTTCAACAATAAATTACTCGCACTACGAAGTGCGACTTTGCCGCACTCAAAGTTATCACAAGACACTCCAGTCGCGCCACAGCGCTTTGCACTGACCAATAGAAAGACAGTGTTACTCACAATGGGCGGTTGTGGCAGTACGCCTTGTGGTTGTGGTGCATTGTGCGGTTGTACATTTTGGTACGGCATCACTTGGGGCATCATCTTGGGCTTCGCGCTTCTCTGTTTTTCAGTCGTAATGGGGTGAGCTTTGCTTGTGAGTGAATGTACAATTCTATTTTAAGAACCTTGGGCTGGTGTGGCTCCGTGATTCATCTTCATCTTTTTGTTGGCATTTTTTAATTTTTTTGCTAATTTAAAAGTACCAGAAGATGAGAGGGCAGGGGATCCCTCGGGTGGTGGGTTTAATAGTGTCTGAGGATTGTTGAATTTAACCTATTATAAATCAGAACCATAATATATGCACACTGCGGCCCGGTGAATATAAAGTTTATGTGATTTCATTTGAGCCACAGAATCATTTTTAAATTGATATCTGCAACTTTACTGCAGCAGAGTTGCAGTCTCTATATCTCCATCATAAAGCAATATGCATCTGCATGACGTATTTGTACTCTCATTCCTTACCACGGCAAAGCCGGGACAAATTCAACGCATCGTCAGAGAGTAGCCGTACCTGCTCCAGGAGCTTCCTCAGTTCTGGGGTTGTAGAATGTAATGCAGCTGCGAGATCTGAAGAGGGGCTTGCAGAGATAGTCTGTGGTGTGGGGGGTGTTGGTGGTTCAGTTTTCGGTGTAAGTTTCATTTCCTGGATCGGCTGCTTCTGTATTGCTGGGCTTGTTTGCACGGGTTCCTTCCGTGGCATGAGTTCCTCTGAACGAACTTTCCGCAATTCTTGTGATGGAACCTGCTCGAATTGGTTTATTGATATGTGTGATCATGTTACCTGTATGTATTTCTTGATGAAAGATTGAACCATAGAGTCACCAGAGGCTCTTCTACTTATAGACTTGTCTTCCATATCTATCGATTCCTCCGAGGAAGTAGTTGCCACTGACATTGGCCCAGGAGTCTCCTCTTTCAAGATCGTTGGAGGTTGAGCAAGCTGATGTAAAGAATGTTCTGCTGAAAAGGAGCGGGAGAAAGAACCTCTCTTACTCAGGTCGGCGTCGAGCACGATGTTAGCGGATTGGTCCTCCCAAACGATAGATTCTGCATTGAGGTAAGGATGAGCCTTGAGAAAAGCAAGAGTTGGTCTCTTCGATGGTTCAGGATTCAACATATGAGAGATTAATTCTCCACATTCTGCAGGAAGAAAATTTGGGAGATGAAGAACTCCTTGCACAGCACTGTAATAAATTTCTATCTGCACAAGATGAGATTGAGATGACATACATGCATATATATAGACTACAATACCTCGTCACGTCCAAGAAAAGGATAGACACCACACATGAGAGCATAAAAGGTGACACCTATTGCTTATAAGTGATTGGAAAGCTCCAAGAACTGCACCTAGACTCCAGATATCTGATTCAAGAGAGGGTGTTGTAACCTTCTCGGACCATAATTCTGGGGCGTAAAAGTGACAAAGAGATTTATGAGAAGCTGGTGAATTTGATCGTGGTTCTTCCTCGATCTAGTATAATTTAGAAGACATTAAAATGATTTACCACCTCTCCAGTTTTGGGATTGATATATAAAGTCTCTAGATTGATCTGCCCGTGTGTCGTCCCCTCCGCATGCAAACTGCTCACAAGACCCAATATTTTAATGAAAATAAATCTAGCGAGTGTATCCACAGCACGTCTCTGAGGACATTGCATGAGAAATCCTTTGAGTGCGATGTATCCTTGCTTATCCATTTCGGCTCTTCTCTTTGTGTAAACTCCTCTCCGAAACCCCGATTTTAGGAAAAACGCTCCGGCCGCTCGCTGTCATCAATATCAATTACACAAAACCGTGGTCTCTTCTTGGCAACAAGTGCAACCCAGTCCTTGATCACAAGTAAATCGACAAGCCTTAATGGCCAAACGATAATCGTCATCTGTTACACTGACGCCAACTTCCACAGCCGTTGGCCTCATAGTCATTATGTTTCAAAAATGATACACAAAATTTAAACAAGCCAACTTGAAAGTGGAAAACTCGCAATTCTGCACCGTGAACATCTTTCGCTCGAAAAAAACACAGTGTATTGTCTGTGATCTCAATTGCAGTATTCCACGATGATATAGAACCA
>MZNV01001861.1:0-32409 GCA_002081555.1 Protostelium mycophagum | reverse complement strand
TCCTGGAAAGGATTTCCTGTCAAAAAAATCTCGAAGTTTCAGCCATCCTTTTCCTTTCCTTTCCTGAAGGATTGCCGAAAAAAAGAAATCCTTGGAAAATTCAATTTTCTTTTGCAACACTATTTCTTGGCCAGATTGAAATCGATGATCTCTTACAGAAGGTCCCAAAAGGCAATTGGAAACATCTCAAAAAAGACTTGAAGGGCAAATCTCTTAGCTTCTCGTGTCTTGTAGTGTGTGGGATGAGATGGGGTGGTGTCGCAAAGCCGTCACAATTGTAATAGGAAATTACTGGCACAAATCCGGCCTCAATTACATGCTCTGCTGACTCTCGAAAATGTTCGCTGATTGTTGAAGGCAAAGGAGGAAAGACTAAAGGTGTGGCAGACATGATTTCTGATTTTTTGAAAGTTGCCAGACAGAGAAAAAATCAATCATCATCACATGGAAGCTGCGAACACCACCGGAAAAACACCAATCTCTTGGGCTTTTGGATGGATTCGTACGCGACCATCAAATTCTCGTTGCGTCGGCAACAGTGGAAATAGCGGTTAACGATGTGATCTACGGTAAGAAGCGCAATTTTTGCTTTAACCGCTATTTCCTATCCCGATGTTTGTGACGACGCAACGACCACTTTTCAACAGTGATGAGGACGCTCACCCTCCTCGCTCTCTTGGTTTTAACCGCCTCCGCCAATCTTAACTTCCCCAAACAGTACACATTCAATTATGTATGCAACTCCCGCGGAAGCGTTCTGTCCAAGGTGATCCGCCGTGCGTGATCACCTTCTCATGTTGATGAAATCAGGGCAAGACCACCTCGGATGGGATGGTTACCACCAACGAGAACAGTGATAAATTCTTCGGCACCTTCGTGACGTCATATCTCGTATACTTCATCGCCAACCAGACGACCCTATCATTTGGCAGTGCTGTGAGTTATCCACTTAAACACGTCAGACTGACTGACGCATCAGAACAACACTGCGTGCACCGTCAAAGCCAACAGCCCAGGTATCCGCACCGATCTCAGTCTTTGGCAGAAGGAGGGAAAGTGAGGCGTGCACGTCATCACCAATCATGAATTGACACCGTCAGGCCTTTCACACCGTGCAATAATGGAATGCTCTATGCCATTAGCTCTAATCCAAACGTGGATGCGTGCGTCAGCCAGGACGGAGCCACACCCTTTTAAGCCACACCCTTTTATTATGAAGTTTCTGGCGCGTTCAGATGTGAAATCTCTGATTTCAAGGCCGTTCCCAGCGTGCCTAAGAAGATACCGGACTCCTGTCAACAGGTGAACAAACATCGAGATGAGTGACAGCATCACTCATCCGCGCAGAGCAATGTGGCGATACGTATACCGGCCGCTTACACCTATAAATACGTCTCCAGACAGCGTATAGATCAGACGACAACTCTCACGGAGACGGTGACGACCTGCCGTCTATGATCATGTCACTGATCCGTTCAGGGTGCGGTCTCCGCCACCAGTGAATTCTCAACTGTCAAATACTCCACTAAATTTGAGAGCAAGAGAGCCGACCAGATCGAGACTGACATATGGTTCGCAGTGAACAAGACCCTCTACGCCGTTAATGACGTAAGCCCGTCCCAACCATCCACGACAGGCATTGACTTTATAACAGAACAGCTGCATCTCTCGCAAAGAAGACAGAGCGCCGAAAGACTATGTCGGCAAGATCGACTTGACTTCACTGACGTGAGTGATTTATCGCTCTGGTCATGAGTCACTGACGTGTACACAGCAAACAAACCACACCTTGTGAGAACGCCGACGGTGTGTTGTGGATGACCGCTTCATCTGACGCATTGTGTACCAATGCGGATGCCACTGAGGCCATATATGTGATCGTGAGAGGTCAGAGGACTGACGTCTCTTCTTGGTCTACCATTCAGCCCCAAGAGCCTCAGCTACCCGCTAACTGCTCTTGAACATTCATCATAATAAATTCACTCATGATTTCGACCGCTTCAGTCCACACAGAAACAATGTGGAGGGTGTTGTGACGTCCAATCCCTTCTCCTCAGACCGTCACCAGCTGTTGCGTGTCTGAGTTCTGAACTGAGGAGACACACTGAGTTTGGTCCATCTTCCAGCTTGTCCAAAAACAGACAGAATTTGGGGGGACATCACCTCCGCTCGAAAAGCAGCGTTGACCAAAGTTTCCCGGGAAACTTATTGACTTTGACCTCCTGAAAAAGTTGGTGAAAGTTACGAAAAGGTGCCCGCAAATATCTACAACACAAGAAGGATGTACAGCTGTACAGCCAGCGCACTGTGGCACTCGAGGACTCGGCCTTCAATCTTGTACGGGACTATTTTCACGTGTTTGGTACCCACGTGCCATTCATCACAAAATACTGCAAGAAGAGCTAATTTTGATTGGTTGTAGTTGGCCAATGCAACACGTGTTTGAATTACACTGCGTCTCACATTTCATCGATTTATTGTTCTGCTGGTGGCCACGGTGGCACCCGGCACTGCGATCGTCTTGCAACACTCCCTGAAACAATTCTCAATAACGACGTCGTGATCAGCGGGTTATATTCTATATTGAAATAAACTAGTACAAATCCGTGACCGCCGGGTAATATATTGTAAATATCTTACTATTTTTTCAAAGAAGCCTTTCTATTTCACTATTCTGCTGCTCCGAATCAACCGAACAAAAGTTTGGCAATTGAGAATATGATTTTTGCCAATTAGTAGGCGCAATTTAAAAATCTATGACTAGTTTCCGTGATTCCTAACCGCCAAAATTTCAAAGTGAAGAAAACACGGGTTTTTAATGGTGTTGTAGATGCAAGATTAGGAACCTTGTTCCCAAAAACACGAAGCATCAAATGAAACAGAATCCCTTGCTCATTCTGCTTGCATGTCTACTGACGGTCGCTTCTGGTTCTAGAGGAAAATCACAACAGGTAGAAGTTTTGATGGCTTCATCTGACTGATCGTTTCAGCTTAATGCAAAACTGTACGATTGGGATGACAATAAACATGGTATCCAGGGAGTACTGACCTTATCTGAGAGGACAGATCCAGATTGTCCATTTTCAGTGAAATTGAGAATTACTGGTCTAAAGGATACTGGAGATTATGTCGTGGCATTGGTAAGTTGTATGTTTTTATTTTTATTTTATTAATTCCTCATCAGTACCCTGGCATTCGCGCTACCTACTCAAATGCTTCCTATTTCGATGGTTGCAAAAATGAGAACATTGTAAGGCTCTCTGGCTAAATATTCGTTATTGACCTCTACAGACTTTCAAAAAAATATCCCCTGAACCAACCGTGAATTCCTACATGAAGGAAGTCTGCGTTCCATACAAGTGAGATTAAATTATCATTTTAACATCATGTTCTAATAGAATAACAGAGAGCACATAAGAAATCTTGTTGGATCATTTGTGGGTATTGGAGATGCTAATGTGTGTCAAGGTCTAACACCATTCCTTGCATATGGAGTCATTCCTTCTTATACTGGACATCTTTCCGTTCAAAACCAAAACCTTACCTGTTTTTTGGAGCCAATTGGTAAGCTCGGTGGTCATCATTTATTCTGAAGTCTGCAGATATCATCGAACACGAAGAAGAATTTGATCCAGCTGGCATGCCAAATAACATCACCATGTCTTATGCAGATGACCACTCAGAAAGAAAGAGAGATAATCATCGGTGAGTAAACATTTACCTTGTCTAATGTTCCATTTTAAATGATCAAGATGTTTACCAGAACCTGCGAAGATCGAGGGGACAAACTGGAGTATGACTTTATATGAGAGTGACTGTCTAAACTGGTTTCCTGGTCATGAGGAGAAGATCATCAAGGATGTCAACACACAATTCTCCTGCGTTTTTACGCGCTCATCGCCCGAGGTGAATATTTGACATTTATATTTTCATTAGAACCATGGTGGTCTACTGTTTATTGTGATAACTCCCAACTCCAATTTATTTTGTTGTGGTATTGCCACAACCATCTCATCAATAATTTTGGTGATATGGTGGAGCAGTGGAGCTCCATCAAGAAAATAATGTCTCCACGATCTCCCAGATGAAAACCTGATAAATACACGCAGACTCCTCCCGGTGTGGACCCGACATTATTAGATGATGGTCCACCAGAGGTAGAGTAAGTGGAGCTTTTTTTTACCACCATCATAAATAAATATACTCTAGGAATTCGGAGAATGACGCACCCACTAGCAACTCCACGCTCACAAGTGCCTCCACATCCACAGATGCACCCGCACCTACAAATACCTCCGCACCTACAGATGCACCCGTACCTACAAAAACCTCCGCACCTACAACACCCACCGATAAACCCACAGATGCACCCGCACCTACAGCACCCACGGATAAACCCGCACCCACCGATGCCCCCGCAACTACAGATGCCCCCGCACCTACAGATGCACCCACGGATAAACCGGCACCCACGGATGCCCCCACAGTCACAGTCACAGTCACAGACGCACCCGGACCCACCGTGACAACCACCGTGATAGACAATAACGAGAAGAACAGCACCAGCTCCACGAAACGTGAGTCCAGTCCCTTTTGTGCTTTAAAAAGACATCACAATATGATATCTCAGTTACACTGCGGTTTACTTTGTACACACCGGTGAAAGTTGAAGAAATCTCCATTTTGACAGGAGATCGAATCTACTCCAATGGATGACGTGTACAGCTCCACCACCCAGCAGAAAGGGCTTGATCGTGGGTATCGTCTTTGCATCCCTCATTCTTGCCGGGATGGTCTTTGCGATGGTCAGAAAGACAAAGTTGACATCAAGAGGGGACGGATTCAAGAGGATGTACGGGGAGTTCTAATAAAACGGATTCTAATAAAACGGATTCTAATAAAACGGATTCTAATAAAACGGATTCTAATAAAACGGATTCGTTGGGCTGTGACTGATTCTTTTCTCCTGATTCCAGGGACTCAAATTCCTGTGAGCAACAACTTGGCTTTTGCGTCAACGAACGTTTGTTCTTATTGCGCAGGGGACTCAAATTCCCGTTAGCAATACGGTTAAGGTCTATAGCAACAGCTTAAAGTTTGCGTTAACTAACGTTTGTTCTTACCGCAAGTGGGAATTTGAGTCCACTGCGCAATAACACGAGTGGGAGGTTGACTCCACTGCGCAATACCTTCTGTATACAGTGGCAAAACCCAGCGGCCGTTGTAGATAAAAGCATAATTCACGTTAATCATTGAGGGGGTGATATGTTTATTCAATTAAGAATCTTCACAAGCGGTGAGACTGGCACCAGGCTGTCCTTGCTGCAGAGGTGCTTCCAAAGAATCCAAACCTGAAGAAAATGAGCAATTCTTTATACAAATAATACAATGCCACACCTGTTGCCTTCTGCTGCAATTGCTGCTACGGTGGTCAATGCATTGATGGTGGCGATCTGCGCGGAGTGGGAAGATGCGGTAGGCTGTGCCAATAATAAAACACCGTTGGTGAAGGCAGCAGCTCTTGCGGCTACAATGGCATCTACAACGATAGGAGCGGACATCACGATGAGAGGGTTGACTAAGGTGCCGGTGGGGTCGTATCTGTATGCAACTCCCGCATTGGCAGGTCCCGCAACGTTGTTGAGGATATCATTGACGCGGTTGTAGTCCTCCTAATACCTTCAGCAAAATATGTGAAAAGTACTAACTCACCAAACCACTCGCTGAGGTGTTGTACACTATGATACCCAAGTCGAAATTGATGTGAGCATTGATGCCCTGGTTGAGGTTCTCTAAGACTGACGATCTGCCGCTGTCTGCGTAAGTGAAGGCTTCTCTCCAAGCACCAGTAGACACAGATCCAGTGTTGTAAAATGAATCATAGGCGTTCAGGTATCTTCTGGCAAAGATTAAGATGAACTCGATCTGTTGTATGTCATTAGAGTGTCATGTAGATAACAAGACGTACGAGACTGTTCCCATCATTAAAGTATCCGTTCTGAATGGCCACAATGGATTGATTAGTTATGTTGAGGTAGAGAAGAGCGAAGGGAGCGTTGGGACTGCACGCAGAATCCAAGACCGTCCATCTATCAACCATCTATCTCATGTCAGTATGAGGTGAAGGACGCTTTGAAAGCTACCTCGTCGACGAGGGCATATCCTTTGTCCAGCTGGGACTGAGATACTGGAAGAGGGTTGGGCGAAGGACCAATGGGCACATACTGTGCTCCGGCAAGAGTGACAAGTGCCATAGCTGCGATGAATAAGGTGTTCATGCTGTTGATGATGTTTGAAGAATTATGAGTTGGTGAGTGAGAAAGATGTTTGCTCAATCAGCCAAATATTTGGGAAGCCCAATTTGAATGTCGACCATAAGAAATACGACTTGACGGACTCTGCCCGCATTATTGATACATTAACAATATTCTGTAGAAAGGTCGACAAATCTTATGTACAATAAATTGGGCCTGTTGACATATTGGTCCATTCTCGGAAAAAGCGAATTGTTTCAACCGCGCTCAATAAATTGGGCATGATCTAAAAGCGGAGCATGTCAAACATTTCATTATATCAGAACTGACATGAACCGCAATGAGTATACAATACTGTGTATCGAGAGCGAAGCTGTCCTAGAATGCCCCTTTGAATTCATGCAAGCGAAATCTTGGTAACATCTGAAATGCACCACTTGTGCCCATATATAACATCCCCTTCTGTAAATGTTAATAAGCATGAGGATATTTCATAATGAAGAACTGACTGGATGTGGGCGAGTGTCCAATTGTTCGAGAATTGTGCATGTACACGATGACGAATCGTGACGAATGTTTGGTTCCCAAAATGCGCTGTACATAAATGTGAGATCGAACCTCAACTGAGAAAATCGACTTGAAGCGGCGTTGTCATCCATTAGAAACTACCAAAATGATTTTGCACGACGACTATCAATGATAAGGCCGAGCTGAGTTGTTTCGGTTCGATCTGATGGATCTCGCTCGATCAGAATGACAACGAGGGACAGAAAGCAAATTTCTGCTGACGAGCTGCGGTCGATTCAGAGTTCACTCCTGTCATCGAGATCTCTGCATTGCATTGTAGAAGGACATCTATACGTAAATAGGGACAAGCAGAAGACGCCAACTTACTCAACACCCAGATGGACGACTACATCGTTGGAATCTCTCGAAGAGATGTCGAGTATTTGAAGCACAGAGACAGGTACTTTCTCATATGAGATGCTGTTAACATTCTTAGCGCTGAGATCCAGGAGACGCCATTGCAAAAATTCATGAACATCCCAGCATGCAAGATTTTACCCGTAGAGCGCCCAATCATCAGAGCAGATAAAAAAGATTCAGTGTCAAAGATCCTTAAGGTACCAACTCTACCACAGCTATACCACAATAGCAGTCTTACTGGTCCAGCTCATGCTGGATAATAAGATATCTTCTGTACCTATAATGGATTTCAGCAGTTCAGTAAGTGATCTTCGTTAATCACAAAATACCACTTGGGCTGATCTGGATCAAGAAATGCATAGGGTTTGTGGACAAGATGGATATGGTGTCTTTCATTTTGAGAGCTACATATGGAGTGAATGTTTCCTCATTTACAGAGGTCTTAGAGGTAAAGACATCGCCCACCGTTTTGTACACAGCTCATCATGAATAGGTACAGAAGAGATTCAGTAATCCTTGCAGTGAGATCATCGGCGTGTCTAAGAGGGAGAGTTATCATCCTGTAGAAGCGCACACCCCGCTCATACAGGTAAATCCATCTAAAGATGGAAGTGATGTACTTCTGCAAAAAAAGCCAAAAGATTTTTGCAGGAACTGCAACACTAGTGATAAAGAAAAATAAACATAGAGGACATTCAGAAATCGTATGTGGTCTGCGGCAGAGCCGCAGCAAAGTATACGACTATAATAATTCACGCTCACATGTAAAAGTTGATACGTCTGATGCTGAAGAGTAACTGCCACAGAATGCCTGTGCTCGGAGATGCAGGTGATTTTTTATTATTTTTGGTATTTTATTGTACTCACAATAAAAAATCAAAAATTATTAATCAACTTAATTAATGTATCTACAAAGTTGTAAACGGACGAATATCACACATTTATTTAGGAATTGATCTCGTCATCTGATCATTTTCAATGATCGAGATGCAGGGGACATTCAAACTGTCGTGACGCAGTCGAGAATAATACAGCTCATCCATGACAACATCACTGCCTTCGCATGTGCTTCCAAAACGGTCTCATCCTTGGGACTCGGGCTCAAAGAGGTCTACACCATCGATGATGTGAGTCTTGTCCTCTGGCATACTTGATTTGTACCAAGTTGTGTTTTCGTGGAATAAGTGAATTTTTCTGATATGTTTATGCGTTTTCTTGGAAATCCTGAAAAATTATTAAAATATTTAACAATATAAATAAATTTAATTATATTAATGATAAATATTATGATGTAATTTTGGTGTTCAACAGCATCAAGTTATTACAAGTACATTTAATCTTTCCCTAGTGCGGGAATCAATACAACTTTGAAAAATTATTTTCTAAATGCTCAATATACACAGAGCAGCATCACACAGAGGGCGTTTCAATCCATTATGAAGCTCAAAGTCTCTGGGCTTGCAGTTGTAAACGACCAGAAGGTGATCATCGGAAACATCAGCGCATCAGACCTGCTCAAGGTAAACCGACATCAAAGACATCTCTGAATATTTTAGAACATTGGGACGGGTGGTGAATCTGTTGGAAGGTTGTTTCTGCCCGTAAACCAATTCCTGCAGTTAGACGGGACGCCCATGCCCCTCTATGCCGTGCGAAAAGGTAAACAAAGTCCAGTGGCTTTCCAAGTGTTATTTCTGCTGATGTTCTTGTGGCACAAAGCTGCACATTTGGAGATCGATGATGTTCATTCTGTCCAGATGACACATTCACTCAAGTGGTGGAGAAATGCATCAGCACGAAAACACACAGACTCTTTGTGGTGGGAAGTGATGGCTCGCCAGAGGGTGTGATCAGCCTCTCTGACATCATCAAGACTGCTGTCGCAGAATAAAGACTCGAGTGCTGGCCTCATGGGCATTGAAGAACACGTTCTAAAAAGTATTTATTTGCTGTCGCTTGAGGCGGAGAGTACATTGCCAGCAGAATCTAAAGTGACGGTGATGATGTTTCCGGTAGTGTCTTGAACCTTGCGAACGACTTGTCCAAAGGCATTGGTAGTGTTGGAGATCTGTACAAAATGAGAAGAGTTCAAAGAGGATGATTATCTCACAATTGGGAGATCGAGAACAGATCCAATGATGTTCTGAGAGAGGATCTCTCCAGTCTCTCCGACAACCTGGAATCAATGAGTCTTGTAAAATGATTACAATTCACACCTTTTGAACAATCTGTCCAGTTTCGGTGACAAGAGTGGAGATTGTCTGGCCAAGAGAGTTCACAACACTGTTAAGAAGGCCACCCACTGCCTTAACCAAATTCTGTTCATATTAAAAAAATAATACTAAAGAGAATGGTTACGTTGAGGAGGTTGGGGTTCTTGTCGACTGTGTCCAGAGCGCGAGAGACAATCTGAGCGACTGTTCCCAGGCGGACTTGGAGTTCCAGTTGGACCTCGACGTCTGAATGGGCGTCAGACCGGAAATACAAATGTAAATCATCACCTTTGATGACAAGCTGCACTGTTCCGATAGAGGCAGAAACTCCGGCGGAGATGGTGACAAGCTGACCTACTGCGGCATTGAGGTTCAATTTGGCGTCGAGATTAGCAACAGTGAGGTTGATGAGACCAACACTGACGTTAGGAACGAGTAAAAGGACATCTATATCACATCAGTCTCTTCATATTGTTCAGAAAATGTATTACCGGGAGGGCTATTTGTCAATGAAGAGTTGCCTGTGTTTCCCAGACCAAAGTTTGTAGATTGTGCGAATACGGCGGCCGCAAAGAGGACGAGGAGAGCTGTGACCTTCATCGTGTGTGTTGTGGAATGATGATTGTCGGAGAGGTTTTTCGGGTACGAAAATTCGCGTGGAATCCAAGACTTGTCACACTTTAAATACCAAAAGTCAGAAAAATTTATTTATGGACTAAACCCTAAACCCTTCTTTTTCCTGCAAATTTATCCATGGACTTGGTCACTCCCAATATGTCGAAAACCTGAAATTTTTTCAATTTGAATTCTTTTATTTTGAATTTTTCAATTCGTTGTAATTTTGCGAAAAAGATGTATTTTTGAATGGATTTTAACTGAGCTGCGATCAGTTGGAATGTGAAGAAATGATTCGCTTTAAGATGGTTGAAGTTGTAGAGAGGGGAAGGTCCACTTCATCAGCGCAGAAACGCATGTGCAGCAGAATTTGTTCGAAGAAACGCTGGTTTGTGCCAATTTCATTTCCTGTACACAGAAATTTTACAGCGGCCCGCTATGTTTTCTTGGTATATCACCCACCTTGTCCCTGACCACTGTGGGCAACAACGCCCTGCCCAAATAATTGGACCACCCCATCCATGAGGGCAGGTAAAGCTCAGTCCTGTTTGTCAGAACCGCGTACACGATCTGGTCGGCCACCCAATGTTGGTCCAAGATTCTCATCAAGAAGTTGAGGCCTCTGACACCTTCAAACATGCCGGTGTTGATGTAGTAAGGACATACGAGGGTAGTGTGGACGTCTTTGCAAGCTTTGACTGTTTGTGTCAATTTTTTTAATCGTGATTTCCCGCCAGAATTTCGGGTTTGAATTTCGAAAATGTACTCATTTCGAGGCGGATACTCTCGGCGTAACCGGTGACTGCCCATTTACTGGCACAATAATCAGAGAGGTCAGGTGAGCCAAGTGTAGAGGCCATGGACGAAATGTAAACAAAATGTCCAGAATTCTGATCCATAAAGTCCTTCAAGAAGGCACGAGTGAGCCACATTGGGCCCAATGTATTGACTGCGATAACTCTTTCTATGCTGCTGTCGCTCACTTCCCATGCTTTTCCACCAGAAACAACCCCAGCGTTGTTGATCACAATGTCGATCTATATCGTTGATCATCCGAAGGCGAAAGAGCTACACACTCACCTTTCCCACTTCTCTCTTTGTTCTTTCTGCCAGATCATATACTTGTTTCTTGTCAGAAACGTCTACGACGTAAGAGGTAATGTATTCTTCTCCAGCAATAGCGGCGAGTTCTGCATGAGCTATCTTTGTGTGTTCCTCGCTGTGATCCCAAGCGACGACCTATTCGGTGTTGATAGAACCGATTCCATTCAAAAACTCACCTTAGCTCCAAGGTTAATGAACCTCTTCGCCATGAGCTTTCCAATGCCACTGCTGGCTCCTGTGATGACGATAGTCTTGCCCTTCACACTCTTCTTTTTGGGTGAGTGAACAAGGTTAAACACTACGATTGAGATGATGACGGTAACGATCCAGAATATGAAGTGCATGACTTGTTTCGATATCTGTTGGCGGTATATGGGATCTCGTGATTGAATTTTGAAATTTCCAAGATTTACGTGTCACCCTCCAAGTGCTGATCCACCATCACCACCAATCATCAATCTCTTTCTTTGACAATCTCTTGAAGTCTATGACGATTTTTGAATAACACCAACCTGTGGTTCCTGTTCGCAAGAAAGGTTCGTATCTACAATTTTCAATCAGAATTCCCAGGGTAAAAACACCTGCCGACACCCACAAGTATTATAGAAGGATGGGGTGGAAATCCGCACCTAAACCTTGGGATGAAGATGAGCGTCTTCAGGTTCTTAAAGACTTGGAGGTAGGTCGAATCGTCCGATACATCCTATCATATGACACGCTAAGCTGCTCGATACGCCACAAGAAGAGGTTTTCAATGGAATCTGCGAGTTGGCCAGGAAACTATTTAATGTTCCAATGAGTGCTCTCACATTGATTGATCAGGAACGGCAATGGAACAAGGCCACTTGCGGTCTTGATTCGCCCGGGGTGGGTGATAATTGGAGATGCACAACTCATTTTTCAGGTTCCCCGAGACGTATCATGGTGCGCTCATGCCATATTAACTCCAACGGAACTCTTCATCGTGAATGATGCATCAGAGGTGACCACTCTATTTTGTTAGACCTGACGGGAGTAGAATGACAAGTTTTGCGATCATCCCTGGGTGATTGCTGCACCCTTCATCCGCTTCTATGCGGGTATTCCAGTCGTGATAGATGATAAAGCCATTGGCATGCTATGTCTGATCGATTTCAAAGCGAGAAAGTTT
Organism: Protostelium mycophagum; assembly: GCA_002081555.1. Taxonomy (NCBI): domain Eukaryota; phylum Evosea; class Variosea; order Protosteliida; family Protosteliaceae; genus Protostelium; species Protostelium mycophagum. Next base: position 20,146 of record MZNV01001861.1, on the reverse strand, counting down.
TCCGAGAAAGATCAAGAGGAGCTTCGCGCATACGGGGTGTCTGTCGCAACGGTATGGGCATTCGTCCATTGTACATGTTCAATTGACACAATCACGTTCAGAAAAATTCGTACACTGGCATCGTGCATTGACAACATGATCATTCTAAAGGTGATAGGCAATTGAAATGAGGAGAGCATTCAAGTTATCAAAAGAGATATACTTGAGCGAGGAGGATGATACATGAGATACATGAGATAATGATAGCGCATCACTTGTCATGGGTCCTTTGTATCTATAATAATCAGTTTAAATAATTACTTTCAACAATCTTGTTTCTCATCTTTAAAGAATTCATCTCATGCAACAACTCTAGAATTCCACCATGGCCTCAAGGTCTGTAAAAATTCACTTATTCAACATCTACAACAGCTTCACAACATACGTTCCACCTCTACAAATCCACAGAGCACAACAGTCACCACTGTGCTCATGTTCCAAATGATCCATCGATCATCCAACAAATCTTCAAGACATCATCGAACCATATTTATATTCATTCACAACGTCTCATCCTCTTCTCCATCATCTTCTGTGCCTCTGTCATTGCTGTGTACTCTAACTGCTGCTGTCGTCTCCTGATCACTCTCTGAACCCGAGTCACCTTCTGCATCAGAGCCAGCAGACTTCCTGTCCTCCATCACTTTGCAGATGCTGTCGATGAGCACTTGAAAGGTCGGTCGGTCCGCGGGGGATTCGGCCCAGCATGACGTCATCACTTTGTACAGGTCTTCGGCACAATGTTTTGGTCTGGGGAGTCGGTCACCGTTGAGGACCCACTCTGACACTTGGAAGTCACTGCTCTCAGCATATGGCTCCTTTCCTTTCTCAAAGATTTCCCACTGTGAAATTTCAGCGAAATCTCGTGGAAAATCGAGTGAAATTTCACCATGCAGACACCGAAAGACCAGACGTCAGATTTGGACGAGAATATATTATCCCTCAATACTTCCACAGCACTCCACTACAACTCGTAAGTACAACCCATCACTTGTACACTCACCCTGACTGGTATGATGACGTCATTGGCGACATAGGTGTCCCCACGATTTGGTACTGTACATCATCAACAAAATCTCAAAGTCTCGAATCCCTCACCACATTTCGCATTGCCAAAGTCGCCGACTTTCACGACGTATCTGCCGTTGTCATCACTCGACACCAACAGATTTCTACAGCTCAGGTCTCTGTGGACAACCTGGCTTCTTTCTAAATAAGACATGCCCAATGCGGCTCCAAAGATCATGTCGATCATGTGATCTTCGGTGATCTTCTCATTCATGATCTCTAAGAGGTCCAAAACAGTCCCCATCTTCATGTATTCTGTGGCCAAGTACATGTCATGTGAGTTGTGTTCCGCAAAGACACCGTAGTATTTGACAATGTTGGTGTGTCCGAGGTTCCTGAAAACCGTTCAGTCACGGTAACTTGACGCGAAATTCACGGTAAGTTACCTGAGTGTCTCGACTTCGTCGCGGAAACTCTCGAAACGGTCGGGACGTCTTAGCTTTTTCAGAGCGACTTGGACTGTGGTGATCTCGCCATTGGCTCCAGGTTTGTTCCAAACACCAAAGTACACCTGCTTTATTTAACGGACACGTGGATACATTCACTGTGGTTATTTATCTGCAGCTTTGCTGCAGGTGTTGCGGCAGAGCCGGCACCACCGACGCGGTTTCCTCAAAGTGTTTAGACATCATCTTCGAGCTTTGAATTGACAGACCACATCTACAACTGACCTCTCCGAAATTCCCACTTCCAAGAGGTCTTCCAATATCGATTTCTTCAATGCTTCTCGCCGCACTCTCCATGCGGACTCTGTCAGCGGCTGTCGCCGTGTACGCGACGGCTCTTCTGACCATCAGTGGACTATTTTTAGGTGATTCCGCGACCGGGGTCAACATGTGGCGGAGGTTGCCGGGGACACCTGACTGGTCAGAATTTTCTGAGAAAATTCTGGCTCACCTCCGGTAGAGGGAAGACGTGACACCGGTTTGACATCTCCGTAATCAGCGTTGGACTCCACATCGGAGAGTTTCTGTCAGTTTTCAGGAAATTTCACGGGAATTTCATGTATTTCTTACCGGTGGTAAAGTGTCTGATCGTCTACCCTTCTTCATAATGAGGAATGCGATGATCACACCGGCCACCACAATCGCAAAGACACCTCCAGACACGGCTCCCGCGATGATGGCCGTCTTCTTATCGCCTGAATGACTACCGGCAGCTTTTTCCGACTGTGGCGAGACGGCACAGTTGCGAGAAGAGGACACCACGCATTGTCCGGAGAGACATGCGGCGGTGATCTCCTCACAATCGAGACCTCCTGTACATGCCGTTCCGTTGGCAGCTTGGCAGGTGTGTTGCATCTCGCTGCAGCTGCATGAAATTTAGTTGTAATTGGGTGGATGATGATATCACATGTTGTTGCACTCTGCTCCACCAGCACAGGGGTTACCCGAAGAGACACAAGAGCCTTTTCCATCACAAGTGTCTACGCCATTACAATAGATACCATCATCACATGGATTTCCTGATGGTACCACACAACTCGTCGTGGCCTAGATTATTCAGTCTCATTTTTTAATGCCTTTGAGGTATCACCTCATTGCAGAGGTTGCTGCAGGTTGAGCCACGCGAGCAGGGATCACCTAAATGTTGGCATATTCCTGAAGAACAAATGTCTTTTCCGTTACACCAGAGATTATCATCGCAAGATGTTCCATTAGGAAGTGCTGTATGGACACAAACATTATTTACACACTGGTCCAGAGTGCATGCATTATCTGTTGAATATAAACAACACTATTTTCTCTTTGTGAAGAGTTACTCACTGTCGTTGCAGTCTGCTGGTGTGCACTAAACCAATGTCAGCAAAGATTCGGAATGTGTAGTCGCAGAAATTTGGGAAGAAAATGGGCAATGACGAATACAATTCATAGACTGACCTGAGCAGAGGAGCCAACAATGAAGGCCAGAAGGATGGTTACGATGAATATTGTACCACGCGCCATTAGCATACCACGATATGAATTTAGAATACAGCCCCTTCCAAAGAAAGAGAGGGTGTCAATTTGTTTATACAAGCTGTGGTTCACATCAATCCAAATGCCCCATCAATTATCAATTCATATTGTTGTGGTCTTTCACCAGATATGGATAACACATCACCAGAATAAATAAAATTGTTCTTAAAGATCACTTCACCTCGTGAGCTGTGTGGTGGGGCGCGTGAGGCGAAAATTTGATTGAAAGACAAGGAGAACGTGCTTGTGACACAAGATTCGGAAAAAAGATGCTTGATGCGTTTATTACCGCAAATATTTTCCGTAACATTATGTAATCAATATCCCCTTCATGGAACAGCATGAGGCATGAGGTCTTTTTTCCTCGGTGATGAACTTCTGCATGCTTGTCTTAAAGAAGGTCACTTCTTTGTCATAACTTGTAGAGCGCCAAACACGAAAACCACAGATGGATATCGATGGAAAATTGAGTGAAAATTCGAGACGAATATCTAATCTGTCTGAAATAATATCTCGGTGGCAGCATCTATTAATAGGTTTGAATTGCTGTACACTTTGTGGCAACCTTTGTGCAACATACATCTTTACATTTATTACAGTAGTTTTTTCTTTTCATCGTTAAGATGACGCGTTCTGTTCAATGCTGCTTCCCTTTTGCGCTCTCCTGCAAGGAATGAAACCAAATAGGCTGCTTTTGAATTGTAGAAGATCTATATAAATATTCAGCATTTTCATTCTTCTCATCAACTCACCTTGGCGTCAGCATCTGAGAGGCTCCCTTTATGTTTTGCGGAAGAACACAAAGACCTGACAGCGTCAATCTCATCAAGACCTCCATCTCATCACCTGTAAAGTTGGTCCGTGTTGGATTTCCAGGTTGCATATTCTTCCATTCGATTGTCAGAGGTGCTGACGCGTTGTAGAAGCTCACCCAACGCCATCAAATTCTTCTTGCCTTCCTCGCCCTTGTCTACAACTCATTCAGCCAAGTCTCGAGAAATGGATAAAATATGACCTGCAAGACCCATCTGTGCGCAAGTGTGTACAGAGGCAAGTGCAATCACCGAAACGTCGACGTCTTTTTCGCAGACTTTTCTGGTTTCTGAGAGAAGCCGCTGCTCGGTGATAATTCGAAGAAATTTCGACCCGTCCAGTTTTCTGTACGTAATTTGCACCTGATGGGGATCAGTCCCTCTACAAAGTTGTAGTCGTGATAATCACCTGGAACGGGACGGAACGTAAACTCCCAATACTGTGGTTAGCCTTTTCAAATCGGTAAGTGAGGTCCGTCTCTGCAGTTGCATTGCCGATCTCCTGTCGCACTGTATTACGCTGTTTGTCCTGAAAAGACAACTATTTCTTTCAGACTTTTCGTGGAATATTCGAAGAAAAGTCTGCGTACCTTGAGGAAGGGGTGCATCCTGAATTCTATGGCGACTTCTGTTCCAAGAATAGGATTGTCGATCAGAGCTCTCATCTTTCTCTGCAGCTCTAGAGGTTTCACAATGTTAACACCCCCTGATGTTATCGCAGCACATTTTCCCAACGCGCTCATGCCACAGTCAGAACCTTCTATGCCTTGGAAAATTCAGTGAACTCGGGTAAATTCGGGGAGAATTGTTGAAATATAGTACCTAATACAGAGATGATGGTTCCATTCTTCTTTGCAAGGTGTCCCACCGTCTCATAGAATTGTGCAGCTCTCGCCGCATCTTCCTTAGCTGTGATGACGTTACATGAATTTACTGTTGTTCGTTGTAGATGCTCACCAGATTTTCCCGCCTCAATATCGGTCACGCCGACTCCCACGTTGGAGAGGCCGTCCGTGGCAATGATGATCTCTGATTTGTTAAACTTTCCGGCCAACCCCGTTGCTAAGGTGAGGGCAGGGCCGAGTGCGGTTTGACCTTAGAGGATCAAAATGTTGAAGAAGATTCGTCGTCTTACCGTCTTCAGAGAGCCCAAAAATCTTCGACGACAGGTGGTCCTTTGTATCCTTGATGGGTCTCAAAGCGCGGGAAGAGAAAGATTCTCCTATTTTCAGAAGCTCGTTGTAGTCGGACAATTTATCTCCAGCGACGATTTCCACAGCAGTGGTACCATCGCCTGGTGTACAGATCAGAACCCATCATATTAATGTCGACAATACATACCTATTACGTGTACATCCGAAGAAAAAGTGATAAGGAAGACCCTCCTGCCGGGGTGTGCCTTCAACACCTCCTCCAATTGCACCTGTTAGATCTGAATGAACTTTCTTCTTTCACTGTAGATAGTCACCTGCATGGCACCTTGCACACACTGCATTCTGGAGACATAAGTGACGCCATTCTTTTGTCTGGGAAGGAATTGCGGCCCATCTTCAGCAGCCACAATTGGTCTGTTCAGACCTTTCACCTGCAACTTTTCAGAAATCTCCAGGAAACATCATGTTTCACCTGAACGAGGTCAAAACCGGCGGGCACTTCTGAGGTCACACACATGGACCTGATTGGGTTTAGACAACTTTCGGATTTCAATCAAGTGTTTGTCTTTCAAACATCTTTGATAGATTCTTTGCCACTCACCCAGACACATCGATGCAGAATATCAGGAGTCCGGCCTCATTCCCAGAAGCCTCCCCAGATTGGGGTGGCTCTAGCATGTACTCTTGTTTGGTATCCCATGGCAACTCCTCGTCTGAGATGTCGACTTCGTTCATATTGCCGCAGAAATCTGGTGGAAATTTCAGAATGTCGTTGTAGACAGATGTCGCAGGAAGCTCACCACATTCCCATTTGCCTTTCTTAACTTTAGACAAAATGGATAATGCCGCTTTACAATCTGTACAGAAGGTGGGGTCTCCAGTCGACATTTCTAAAGATGTCGACAATGATCCTAGTTGTAGACAGACAGCATTGGGTGTGGCGACGTCCATTTTATCACCCATCTTTTTCTTTTGGTTCCTGGAATAGTCAATCAGAGTCACGTGACCGGAATACTTCACTTGGAGATGTTTGTATTTTGAGCGGATTTTCCAAGAATTCTCGAGATAAAGGAGGATTTTTCTTTGGGGGTCGACTTGTGTCTTCGCACAAGGCCAGGAACCGTGATTTGTTTGCGGTAAGAGTCCTCGATTGTGGGATCTACGACCGTCATTCTGTAGTTTCCCGCCAAAATAAACTTCAGAGAGATCATTGTCGATGATAAATAAATCGAAGACTCACCGTATTTTTCAACGAAAACACCTTGTACAAATTGAACGCAGATCGCAGATTTCCCCTATGCAGTCATCAGCCTGAATACAGCGTTGTAGATACTCACCACACCCCCACTTCCCACAATCACTAACTTAAATTGTGAGCAGTTTCCGGTCAAATATCGTGCGACCATCCTGGCCAGTTCCATGAAAGGATCCTCAATATTCAACCGAACTTTCGCAGAAGTTTCAAAGTACGGAAGATGGACACTCTTGGCGTATTCGAGAGCTTCTTCCCGAGATACTTGGCTGCGTAATTCAGTGAGTTGTAGAAGCAGATACAATTTGTCCGGTTGTAGATGAAAAATGGGTGACAATGTACCGGGAGTCTTCGAGGTCACACTTGTTACCAATGAGCAACATAGGGAACTCTTCTTCATCACGTGCCCTCAGAGCAGATTCTCTGATGGCTTGGATCTGTTGAGAGTCAGAAGTCATGCCTCATTTGCATGGAAGATCGACCTCATTGAAGCTGCTTCGGGAAGTGATATCGAACACCAGCAGAAATCCGTGGCCATCGCGCTGCATTTCATCAGTGAATCTACCGGCAACAGCCAACCTACGTAATACAGATCCCTCATCGCGCTGTATTCTTCCTGGCCTGCGGTGTCTGCATATTTTAGCTTGAATCGCATGGAACAAGAACAAACCAAGGAGGTCCAGCATGACGTTCTCATCATAAGGGCTCTCCCAATTGGTAAAGTATTGCTGGTTCGTGACCTCATCTGCAATGCGTCACTTTCCACTGCATCCATTTCTCCTCACCATCATGGTAATCTTGGGTCTCTTTGTGGCCAGCATAGACATATGGAGAGGCAAAAGTGAGCGACATCTCTTTGTGTAGAAGAATGAATTATGTTGAAGGGCATCCTCTCACATCATTTCATTCCAAAAATTGTTCAAAGAGAGTGTTTCTCTGACAGTTCGGCAAAAAGGTCATTCCCCGAATTCAAAACTTCGTCTACAACACGAGCGATTTTGGCGCGAAATTCTCGCGTGCATTCTTCTTTTATAATGGTGTTTTCTCACCAGTGTCTCTGTCATCTTCCCTTCCTGTCTTTGTGCTACTTTGCGGCTCTTCCTCCATGATTCACTCGCTTATCTGGCTTACTGTTGATCTGACTGTTGATCAACTTTCAATAGGGACTGACTCTTCAATGAAATTTATCTTGGACAAGGACATATGAAGATATTGTAGTGAATATTATTGTACAATCCATCATGCTTTTGTTGAAATAATATCACATCGACAAATGCTTTCGAACGATTGTTGTGAGAAAGCGTTAAACGGGGAGGCAGAACAACAATCGAACACTTCCAACTTGAATCTTTGTTCGATACAACAAATCAAAAGCCAAAAAGATATAATATAATAAATGAAAGAGTAAGAAAAGCGCAATGATAAACCAAAATGAATCATGATTTATATGCAAATGATCTCGGGATGGACAAATTGAGATTGTCTGGCTTGATTTTCTCGTAAGATAAATATTCGAGTAGAATGGAACACTTACCCGAAGACAGAGTCTGTCCCCTTCTGATAGAAGTTCTTACCATTTTGACGTAGTATTGTCAACATCTAATTGATGCTTGAATCCTCAGTCTAATCTTTCTTACATTCTGTCTTCAAAATCGGCGCGTGATCTCCCTTCATCTCCTTCTTGTCTTCCCGCCAATTATATAAAAAACGGTAGCACGTACTATACCGCGCATTTTACGTTAAGTTCAATCTTCCAGAAATTTAAAATTTTGGCGGGAAAATTCGGATTTGTGCGACAGTGAAGACATAATCAAAGCAGCAGCAACCGAGTAAGATGGCTCGAACCAAACAAACTGCCCGTAAATCGACCGGAGGAAAGGCTCCCCGTAAGCATGTCGCGTGAGTCTCTAAGAACATACAACACATCCTTCTAATGCCTTTCCAGCAACAAGGCCGCCAGAAAGTCGGCCGTGCAAGGAGGAGGTGTTAAGAAGCCCCACAGATTCAAGCCCGGTACCGTTGCTCTCAGAGAGATTAGAAAGTACCAGAAGTCTACTGAGCTCTTGATCAGAAAGCTCCCCTTCCAAAGACTTGTCCGTGAAATCGCCCAAGATTACAAAACCGATCTCAGATTCCAATCCTCTGCCATCGCCGCCCTCCAAGAGGCCTCTGAGGCATACCTCGTTGGTCTTTTTGAGGACTCCAACCTTTGTGCTATCCATGCCAAGAGAGTGACCATCATGAACAAGGACATCCAATTGGCCAGAAGAATCAGAGGAGAGAGAGCTTAAGAAGTTAAAGCCTTCACATCGGCTAACTGCTACAAAAACAAATGGTGTTATTCAACACCACTTTCGGGACCAAACCGCAATAAAAACGGGTTTAGACGTTCATTGGTACTTGAAAATGACTGAGACTGGCGAGTTCTGGTGCGTGTCCATGCCATTTTTTATGATCTAAGCAGCTTGTAGTACAAGAGACCCAAGGCCATGTAAAATTTGATGCTCGTCAGGACATCAAACTTCGCAGAGAGATTTACCCAAAAATTTGAAGCGACAATAATGATCCAACAATCAACAAATTGAATTGATTAATTATTAACCATTTGAGATTGACTTTTTATCATCCATAAAAGAGTTGTGCAAAGATCCTATTTTCCAATGATTTCTGTCCCTCTAATCTTCTAAATCAATAAACGTTGCGTCGTCACGAACGCAACGTCTGGAAAATGCTGGATTTTCAGGTTTGTTTTGTGTAAGATAAATTAAATTATCTACAAGAGAATATGTATGAAGTATAATTATTTCAGAATCTCTCTATATTGTAAACTTCGATCCATGGAAGAATGTGAAGATGAGATTTCTGGAAAATGATCATCCCATCACTTGAGTCAGATACATCTTCAGATTTACATGAATCGGTTGTTCGCAAGCTCTGTTGGAACATATTTCACATTCAGGTCAAAGTGAGCATCAGATTCGTATCCGTTTTTTGACATATTTCGTTGTAGAATGACACTCCTTACAAAGATGATACACCCGAGCTCACAAAACCCACCACATGAGCTTTTATACGAAGGAAGAGCATCATCTTGGTGCTCAAGTGATCCTAAACAATGATGGAACGAGGGGACGAGGTTCGATTTCATGTTCTTAATGTAGCTAAGGTGATATAGACGGTGCAGCTGGAAGCGACGGAGCAACTGGTGGTTTCGGTGGTGGTAGCGGGGGCGATGGACAACCTGGTATTACTTTGTGAAAAAATGAAGGTGGAAAGTTGATATCTGCAGGAGTGGATGGAGTGAGAGGAACCGATGCCGGCTCGATCGAACTCACTCTTTCGGTTTCTCCTGCCCAGGAGATCCTTGCTCATTGTGTCTTGAGTGGCAGAGAAGGGTATGTTTGAAGCCGTATTCGATTCTGATACGATCAAGTTTTTCTGGCTCGAATGATTGGAAGGCATTTCAATTAGGTCTGCCAGATAATTCCCTACAGGCAAGAATTCCCATTTCCACGCTTGATGATGGAGCTCGATAATTGATACTGTTCAGATGACAGCGAGAGGAGGGGATGGAGGCCGTGGAGGTCGTGGAGGCACCGGAGGAATGGGCGGTACTGGGCGGCCAGGCAGAGATGCCACAAGACACTCACGTGGCACAAACGGTGAACGAGGAGGTGATGGAGGAAGGGGTTAGTCCATGTACATGTCGACATCTCAGAGTGACGATGTACAGGAGGGGATGGGGGTGATGGTAAGGACGGAGGATCGGGAGCCGATATCAAGGTGCGATACGTATGATGACGTCATCAAACTGACCCCCAATATAGGTGACCGTACTGGAAGAAGATATGGACCTGACTATGCTTTTGGACGAAGAAGTATGCTCGGAACTGTCAGGATGATACTGACCTGTACAGGTCTCAAACACTTGCGGGGGTGTGGGAGGAGGCGCTGGTCGCGCTGGTTTGGGAGGTAAAGGTGGTGCAGGAGGCAGGGGTGGAAGCTCCTACACTTGGTACATTTCCCGCCAAATCTCCCAAACCCAGAATCTGACGTGTCCATAGGACCAGTTCATCCGGTTCTGGGCACACAACTCATCATCGCAACGCAGGAGGGGTCAGTGGTCCCCGAGGACGCTCTGGTATTCATGGTAGAGATGGGAGCGGAGGATCCACACCTGCTCAAGCCAAATACACCATCACGGTGACCAGACCCGGAGGCGTGAGTCGTTGTAGATGATCGAAAATAGATTGAAGATATACAGAGAGTGGACGAATACAACGAACCCTCCAAGCTGCACGTGTCTAACCCCAGATTTATCAATGTTGCAGGATATGGTGTATTTGAACCGGCATCAGACATGCAATTATGGGTTTCACATCATAATGAAGGTGGGTTATTCATCTGTACATTGCAAATAGAATAAATTTTATGAGAAAATATCTTGCGGGAAATGATGACGTAGGTGCGATGCCCACTCCATTTGTACAAGGGGTTGATGCTTACGTCTCCAACAACCAATGGGTCAACTGTCAGAGCCACGCTGAGGTGATGTCACCAAATGACATATATTTGGGTGTTTTGAAGCAAAGCCGCCAACATGACTTGACATAACCGTGTCTAACGTGTACAGCTCCGTCATCACATGTTTACCCAAGAGCCTTTGGAAGAGATATCACAGCCCATCAACATCAAGTTGACAGATGTCACCAAACCACAAGTCGGTAATGCGCTGCGTATCAACACGTTCCTGGAACATAGAGCGCGTGTACAGAGGGTCGGGAAGTTGTACAAGCACGTGACCGAAGTACAGACACCATTTTCGATGCAGTGGGCTGCAGAAATTTCTGGCGTGGAGGGACCAACCTCTATAAGTGTTGTAGAGGAAGCTCCTCTCATATTTTCGCTGTCAAATGTCAGTTGGCTGTCACTCGGAAATTTCGCTGAAAAACCACGAGTATTGAGTGCCGTGGTGAGAGTGGAATACAAAGGTGTGAGAAGTGAAATCTCGACGAAAATTCATATTCGTAGAATGTACCGGGCCCATTGCTTTGACACCCAGAGATCTACAACTCAAAGATTCTTCCGGTAAAATTCTTCCCACTGACTGTGACATATTGGCCAACGTCGACAATCTGTCTCGGTTGCTGTTCTCTTTCATCTGTACAACCCTCAAATTTGTGTCACTCGACATACCGGCCTATACCAGAGTTACGTACAGCGCAAGCTTGTTACTAGGACATCCTCAAGATTATAGTAGGGCCATTAATGTTCAGGTGAAATTTCATTGAAATTTCGAGGAATCAGACAGTTTTGACGTGTAATAGATACAAAAATTCCAAGTGCAACTGGCCGAAGCCTATATCTACAATCCCGATGCCAAGGTGACATTTCCCGCCCGAATTGTTTTTTAAATTTCAAACAGGTCCTTCTGGTCGTCAACAACCGGACCACTTACGAAGAAGTCTCTGCCTGGAGGAACATCTGCTTGACTTTGGGGTTGACATACAACACTTGGAACATCTCTCTCTACAACGACTTGGCTCTGGACTTCAAGCGTTATGACGGCAGAACTTTGCTGCAGGATTTCAAAGGCGGACTCATGGTCATATTGAACAATCAGTACGTGAAATCACGCAAACATTCACGGTAAGCTGACGTTCTCAGGTACTCTTACGGAGCCGGGGAAATAAACCTTCGTGCAGTGGATATGCTTAGAAAGGTGAGGCTCGTTTTAGATGGCCGAGAAACTGACCAAAGATAGAGTGAGCTGTTGATCGCCGCGAGAGACTATGACGTCAACACCTTAATATTTGGTGGAGATTTCGCGATCGATAAAGAGTTGGTGCCCGGGATTGAAACAAACGGCCACACACTGTTCAAGGACGTCGACCAATTCATCAAGGTTTGAAAATCAAAAATCTATTTTGGCGGGAAATAATGTTTTTAGACCGTCCGCAAGAACAAAACGAAAAGCATGGGAGCTGGTGAGATATCATTATTTTCATGGTGTGACATCATCAGGTACTGCTCTCGAGGCAAACCAAGACAGTGACAGGTGTGGGGTCATGCTAGTGGGTGGTAAGCCAAGGTGGATTGCTCTGCACCGCGAGGCGATGACGTTGTCCATCTACACCTCTGCAAAGCAAGATTATCCCGACCAGACCATTTCTCTGGATTTTTTCAGGATTCATGTAGGTTTTTAAAAAATAAATTTTTTGCTCTTTCGGGAAGTCTTTGGGAATAAAAACACTGTTGTAGACTGTCAACTCACTCACCTTAGGAAGAACATTCAAATGAAAGGAGGAAACTCCGATTGGTGGACAACCTGCACAACTCCGTCTTGTTGAGCGAATGCACCAGTGAATCGCAATGGATGTCCAAACACGAGAAATACAGTCAGCGAAGGGGCTACACGAGGCCTGACTTTGAGTTGTGGCACAAAGACCTCGCCGCGCTCGCACAACCTTCTGATGGGTTCACTGTTACGGGTGACTTGATCAAATATTCACATTCCAAGGGAGTGGTGAGTTTTCAGTGAAATTTCACCCAAATCATTCATTAATCACGAAATATAAAAATGACCGTCTACAGTGGTGTCCATATTACGCCCGCCTCAACACTCTTGTCGGCGCACTACAACTCTATGAAAATTGTGATGCACACGTGGAGCATCCCGTGAAGACGTATTACCTCGGGAAATATTACTGGGTCAATACGGAAGTGAAAGACGAATACGAAGCAGATCATGAGGAGGGGTACACCCCCCCTTCTCATCAGTTTGAGGTGACACGTCTACAATGATCAAGTTTTTTCAAAACATGACAAGTGAAAAGAAGAATTTTCATTGTGAAATCTCGTTGAAAATTCACTGAAATCTCATTGAGGTTGTAGACGTGACTTGACAATATTTGATGAGGTTATAACGTGATAAGGTGTGTACAGAAGTATGCAAAGTGAAATTGGCGGGAACTTCTGCAGAGATAAAGAAAGAATGGGTCCGGAGACTAAGAGAGGCCAGCCCCACATCAATCCACAACGATGACACGTTCCTGGAACGCCTCGCCTCCCTCGATTTGACCCCCAACAGTCCGTCTCAATTTTTTGAAAACATTGCACACGTCATCACGGGTAACTCGAAGCCAGAAGGTCAGAATATTCTCAGAAAAGCTGCCACCTCCGATGACGTCATAGAAGAGAATAAACTCGCGCAAACCCGCTTGGTTGCGAAGATACCCATCAAAGGTAATTTTGGCGGGAAATTTGAAAATTTAAAAATGACTGTTTCAGGGAGATACGTCATCAATGAACCTCGAGAGGAGGACCTCATAAGTGAAGCAGAGGATTTATCGGAAAAATTACGAGTTAAATTTCCAAGCAGACACTACGTGGTGGCCCATGAATTCCAGCCTTCCCAAGAGTCTGAAGCTCTCTTCCTGAGGTACGATCAGAGTCTTTACGACAAATTATATAAAGATGTCGACGTCGACTGAACGATGTAGACAAATTGGATATCTGCATGTGTACAGATCTTTGGATCTCAACAGGGCCCAGCTGGGAAGTTACAATACCAGATCGATCCATGACCCCAAGGTATCTTATCAATATAACAGATCTTTTTCTGAGAAATTTCAGACTTTCGACACACCATCCATTACTTTCTCTCTGTTGAAGGGTGAGCGGATCAATCATTTGAGCACAACATTTTACCTACATATTTCGCGATTTGAATGTTCATCATCTCAGGTCTTCCCTTTGAATTGAAGCTCAAATTATTGGACCGTCAAGCCAAGGTCAACAGAGAAGAAAAAGCACCCGAAAGCTATATGCTCGACCCAAAGAAGAGCCTCGACCTCATCTTCTCCGCCGTGATCTCTGATCTATACGATGAACAGAAATGGTGAGTTGTAGATTCCTTTGTAGATGCACGAAATGACCCCGGAAGTTTCCGAGAATCTTCCAATTGGACCGGAGGCCTGAGTGCAAAGTCTATACAGAGAGATATGACCTTGTTGTACCAATTGAAAGAATATCATTTCACATCTTGGTGTAAGAGTTTGACAGAATACAACGTTGTAGATTGACATGTATAGCTGGCGTGGGTGAAAACGATCCCGAGACAAGAATGAAGACAGTCATCGGTGACATACTCATTGAGATCGGCGCACATCTTCATATGATCAACGAGCTCTACTACACCACCACGGAGGTATATCATCACAGTCACACAAATTTTCTGAAACTCTCAGAAAGTATTATTCAACCGCAGAAGCAAGATTGTAAATGAGGCCATAGACGCGGCATGGAATGCGGTGTTGGCAGAACAATTTTCTGGCACCACAGAGTTGGACAAAGGGTTGCAAGAGAGATTGAAAGACCAGCGAAATTTCAAGATAAACAACTGGCAGAAGTTACAAGCCACAAGTCCGCAGAACACTGGGTATGCTTTTGAAGACGAGAAACAGACGACAGTCGAGGTATGAAGCTCATGATTTTTTGGAATGTCATACTGACAGCATGACAGGTGATAGACAGAGAGATAGCATTGGGAAAGTATAACAGCATGATATGCGAAGTACGCTCTCAATGGCATCACAAGGACATCCAACTCTCCAAGAGCATTCCATTCTCATCCATGTCGCACGATGTAATACCTTCTCAAAATGTGTTTTTTGATGCGGCACTTCAGTAAATATTACAAGTGGGAATGCCATAAAGACACTCACTTGTTCAAACAGGTGAAGCAGCGCGAACCCCTTGTAAAAGAGCAGGTCAATCTTTTCAACACAGATGCAGACAGAACAGCAGCCATTGACAAGATACAAACTGAGGTGATGAACCCATATCTTGCTGTTGAACTGCATCGCAATGGTCATGTTGTATATTTGTTGTGATATTGATATGCTGCAGTTCTTCCATGTAGATGTGGGGAAAACAGAACATAAGAGGTGCCTTCTTGTCTCTTCATAAAAGATGTTAAATTGTATTACCCAAATCAACGGTACATCTCACCAATTGCCATACAATACACGGTAACGTTGACGTGTTACCTATTACCGCAATTATTTTTCATTCTGAAAATCGTGCAAGTGGGGTTTAAAAGACATGGATATATTTGTATGGGATGTCGACAGCCGCTTCTGTGCAAGTTTCAAGTGTACATAATAAAATTAGTTGTCATCATAAGGCTGAAAAAGGCTTGATATAATGATGTTTATTCTCCTTATATGAGCAGTGTAATAATTACACAGAGGAGAGAACACACAATCTGTGCTGCAGAAGACGAGTCACGACTGGCAGTCGGCTGATTCGTGCTCTTCAAGGTTGTGAGTTTAGAGGTGGGGGCTGTGGTTGCAGTTGGACCGACCAGGGCGACAGAAATGCTCCTCTCCTCACTGATTAGATTGTCAGTTCGTAGACCGCAGTATACGCGATATCTGAAAGTGACATTCTTTGGGGGACCGTACACCTTAATCGAATCAGCCAAATGAACTCCAAACTGTGAAACGAAGTTCTCACATTCTCATAGAACTTGTTTGACATTGCAGTCCCATACGTGTTTGATTGATCCTGAGCTACTTCAATATGAGGTATCTCGTCACAGCTACAATGAGCATCGGAGGGAAATTTCAATTCGATTCCGTATGGGAACGATTCAAAACTAGGCGGTGTGATTTTTACTCTTGGTGGAGAACACACGGACGGCTATCATGCGTCAGAAATAACTTTCATATGTCACGCGTGTTTTTTCTTCCGTATGACAATCAGGATCATATACCTGTCCCTTCCACGACTCAAATTTACTCTGGGACTTTGTAAAGGTAGACTTTTGCTCCTGCTTTAACTTGTACTCAAGTTGCAGGCCCAAATTGATGAGTTGACATTCCTTCAGATCGAAGGTGGCCAAGGACTGGGTAATATCGTACCGTTGTCGATTGATGACGATGCCGCTGGGTCCTATGCCACACACTTGGTTGTCTCTGACAATCTTCTTAGACCATGATGCGGTGTACAAATCTTCATCGTGTGACAGATTCAATGATTTGAAATTCCCTGTCATTCCGGTGATCTTGTAAGGCCCCAAACTGATGCTGAGAAGGATATTAGAAGCAATCCGCTGTATTAAAATATATTTTGTGTATGCAGTAAAACGAAGGCGTGCAAGGAACACTAAATTTCGTTTGTTTTTGGCTGATTTCAATATTTATTTATAGAGATCCAAAAATTTTTAAATGATCACCTGGCAACCGGTGCATCATTCTTCACCTCAATGATACTTCCACTCAGAGCCATGACAGCTTGGACTTGCACTTTAACAGAACTACAACCGCCGTTCAATCGGAAAGGTTGATTGGTTTCTGAATAAGTAGTACCATCGCCTTCTTTAATGAGGTATTCTTTCACCCTAAAGCAAGAAGAAAATCTGCCTGATTGACCATTAGACTTTTGTGCCTACACATTCAAGTAGCGTGCGACAGAATTATAACGCGTTTCACCTGGTGTAGCAGAGATAACTCCATTTCCGTTATCTGCCAGGGTTACAGGCACTGATGGGGCAGGGCTGTAAGTCATCAGTAATTGGTCATGGAATGTGCTAAAAATAGATTTTTGGACTTTGCTTTGGCCGATATGTATTTGAACAGTTGTGCCCAAACTCATTTTTGCAACACAAAGAATTGTAGGGGTGTTGAAATGTTTGTGCTAATTGAATATTTTTAACTTACGCGCCAAGCACAATGGTCATTTCTATAGTCTTTCCTGTGTTGACAGACTCGGTAGTGAGACATGGTTGGTTTTTCAGCGAAGTAGTATTGACCATAAGATACCCCTTTGAAGACAAAATCGTGGTGTGGTTGACCATCACCAAGTCATTGATGTCATCGAGAGATGTCCTAAGGTTACCTGAAGTTTATTAGCTTCATCAAGTGATAGACAAAAAACTTACCAATGTTGACGAAATTCCGAGTGGAAAAGGATATCCTTGTGAGGAAATTCAGTGAAAGCTGATCCAATGTGACGCTTGATAGGTCCCAAGTCTCAGAAGTCTGTGAGTCAGCACCGTAGACAATTGAACCGGATAAGATGGATCCCTTTCCGCCGATCTCCCCGATTTGCCATGCATCCTTCGACTTGGAAAGTCAGTGAGAGTGAATCGCACGTTGTGTCACGATATTGTGAATGTACGCATCACTTTAGGCAAATAATGTGAAGGTGTTTGTCGCTTTTGAGGAAACAGAATAAGTCAAGTCATCCTCACCAACTTGATCCTTGCCCCCTCATCTACCATCAGATAATCGACTTCAGCAGCGCCAAAGTACAAGGTCAAATTGCCCCTGTAATTTCGGTGAATGATTGTTAAGGTATATATCTTCCCCTCAAAGAAAATCGCGATGCGTGGTCTTTGGCACAACAGTATTTATAACTATGTATAAAGCAATTAAAATCCCCTACCTGAGCACTAAAGAATCAGTGATTAATTTTGATACCACAGAGAAAGTGCCGCTTCCGCTTAATGTGGTAACACCTTCCAGTTTCATTCGATTGAATGAAACAGTGCTGCCAAGGTTGTTGACAGTGCAGTTTTTGCATTCCAAGATGTTCCATGGAGTACTAAAATAGCCCAAATCAAATACCTATGTGTGTCAGTATGGCAAAACGTCTTTTTAGGCAGATTCTTCTGGGATTGATAATGATTTTGGGACTTGTAGAATTAAAAACACTGACATGATTCTCTGCGTAGATGATGGGCGATGTGGCATTGGTGAGGAGTGTGACATTTGAAACATAGGAAGGCCCCGCTCCCTTCAAGAAGAGCTATGAAGTGTAAGCAGGTGTATTCTGACATTTCTTCAACAAGTTTGTGGAGAAGATCACCTGCATTCCGAAACTCAAGGGGTGGTATTTGTATCTGTTAATTCTGCAGTCTGCCATATCTACAGCAGAGAAAGTGAAGATGTTGGAATATGTCCCCACCACAATGTCCATGTCGTCACAGATGAACTTGTGATTCTCCATGACCAAAGGTGCTGATGACGTCAGGACACGTAGACAAGTGAAGTGGTGTACCTTCATAGTTCCAAGCTGATCCTGGAGCCATTTGGATAATATGCGGGGCAGATAGCACATCAAAGGGACCGGCGATGCCATCAAGAGACATTGCCTGGATTGTACCTTGGCAGAATATGTCAATATCCAACATGACTGTTGTGAGCAAGATTTTGGTATCGTCCTGTGGTGTTTGTGCGATGAAGTCTAATAAAGAGCCTTTGTAAATCTGCATTCTCGCTCCTGAGATCTGCACTCATGAATCATCTGTGATTGAAAGATGTCAACATACTTTGGACTGGTGGTACACTTGCATATGACCACCACAAAGAAAGATGAAAGAGGAAGAGACTGTGGAGTTGAAAACCAACACATTTCCGTGATTGATGAGACAGTAACTGCTGAGAAGTCCAAGCTGATCAAGGAGCAGCTGAGACTGGCCATCAATGGTGATGTTATCAGAGGCGGTGAAAGTCGTTCCAAAAAGTCTAACGGTTGAGCTATAGATGTCATGATCGTCTCTATACAAACAAACACGCACTTGATCAACTGCACATTGGCCACCAAGAGATTCTGATTGAGGAGTTGGAGATCTTTAAAATCTTTAAAGACAGCTGTGTCGTTGACGGTTGGGAAAGAAGGCGTCCAAGAGGAGACCTGCTCCTCTTTAATAAAAGTAGAGAGGATGATGCCAACTGACCTGAGTGAGGTCACCTCCGGAGTATCTGCATTCTAGAGCACACGCCGAAAAGATGAATGAGATGAGGAGAAGAGCCACTCTCATGCCTGCTGCTTGTGAGGAATGTCTCTTGGCTGGGATAAACTCTTTCGTGTAAGGACACGAATTTTGCATGACAGTTATGCCGCTTTTGGCATTCTTAGCAATTTTACGAGAAAAATTGTGTGACAAATGACAGTTAGTGCCGCTGTTGACCTGGAACTTGAGTAATCGCAAGAATTCGCAAAACAAAGCAACCCACATCGGAATAATTCCAAACTTTTATTCGCCAGATTCCGGATCTTGTAAAATAAAATCAAAATAAAATCAACATATGTAATTCAAAATTGTCGTGTGACGATTTTGAGCTCATTTTGGGTTAAAGTAAGTGATTAATATACACATATTTTTAGTCTATTTTTAGGAGTGGAAGAATGAGTTATTGGAGCATATCATGGAAAGTGTCAGGCATCGATGACATAAAGAACGAATAAATTAATATAATTCTTTTGCAAGTCGCAATGATGTTTAAATCAACGTTGTTGTTTATTTATTAAAGTTTGTAAAGTTACGTGTGCGTGTTTACAACGCATAGATTCAAGTGTTCATGGAACAGCCATTATGGCTGTCAGAAACCATGTTGATGACATTTTGTACATAAACTTTGCGCGCAATTTCCCACAAAGTTGCGTGATGTTTTTTGTCACACTTGTTGCTATAAAAACTATTGTAACTCTGATTGTTGTTATCTATTCCTTTAGGGGTGATCTTGACCTTTTTAGAGCCGGCCAGTAATTGTTTTTGTTTGTCAGATGGCACTTCTAGCCATTCAACAACATTTTTATAATACTCATCATTCTTATATGCTGATAAAATTGACTTTTCAAAATGAGTCTATTTAGCTTGTGTTATTTTTGTTGTTCTCAATTACTGTGACAAATAAATCAGGAGGAAGAAGACATGTTTCTTGTGCTAGTATGTCCCCTATGTCAAGTTCATCCTGAGTTCTTTGTGATAGAGCATCAGTTTGACCATTTAAGCGTCCAGGATGGTGTTTCAACTGAAAATTGAAATCAGTTAAAAATTGAGACCATCGCACT